>JADLZK010005372.1:0-273842 GCA_015847255.1 Hyparrhenia diplandra | reverse complement strand
GATATTTATCTTATGTTGATTGGTGGCTTAACTATGATCATTATTTTTTAAATCATGTTTCGAATTGTATCTTATATGCCAATTGATGGCATAATCATGAGCCTGTGCACTTGTTAAGTCTTCCTCTTCCATTTTTCTTGCAGATACAAACTACATCAGTATGCTTGCATCAGGGCCTTATGGTCTCATATTTGCCTCTTTTGTTCCATTCTTTCTTGACATTCCAGTCACATCACGGTTCCGTATTTTTGGCCTGAATTTCAGTGACAAATCGTTCATTTACTTGGCTGGTCTTCAGGTCAGTCTCTCGCCATAGTCAGTCATAACCAAAATTTTTTGGCCATTACATCTTTTCTATTTTACCTGGCAGCTTCTTTTATCTTCTTGGAAGCGCTCCCTTATTCCTGGTATATTTGGTCTGGTTGCTGGTTCTCTCTACCGCCTAAATGTGCTCGGCATCCGCAAGATGAAGGTTACATCTCTTTTCCAGCTTGTATTTTAGTACTGTTGATATTATTCCTTGGTTTGCTTTCATATTTCCATTACAGCATTCTTCACCATGAGTCAGGGCATCAGCAAGTTAACTTCCTGATGAATTACTAGATAATATGGAATCAACCAAAAAAAGTACTAGCTTCCTTGTTACATCCTCTGCATGGGTCTGATCTGTAAATACCATATAACTCCTCATAAAGAAAAGAAAAGAAAGTAAGCTCAGACAGTGACTGGGTCGCACAAGATTGCATTTCATCAGCCTTTTTCTTGAAATTTTATTGGTTATTACTTGCTATCATATATTCCTTATCCCTATTCCCTAGCCTTTTATTTCCCTTTTCTTGTTACAGTGGTCATGTACCCCATGCACATTCTTTGAAATGCATAAGGATAAATAGTCTATTTCCATTCAGAGTGTAAGATTCATCATACAAAGTATTGCAATTTGTTTTTGTTTGGACTGTCATATTTTCATAAGAAATGCTAGTAGAAATGGTTGCCTTGTAGACTGTGTCGATGTCCTAAACAAATAAAACAACTTATATATTTTGAATTGGAGGTTTACTACAATTGCGAATGCATATAATTTTCTTTCCTGTTTGGTGTTATAAAATTCCTGCCTCTTGTACAGCTTCCACAGGTTATTTCATCATTTTTTGCAAGATACTTCGCCCCTTCCCCAGGAAGCACGCCTCGCCCCTCCAGGAGTCTTGTTGGAAACACACCATCCCAAATAGGCCGTGCTGTTCAGGTTACCTTCTGAAGAACTTAGTTAATTTCTGTGTGAATGGACCTTGGATCTAGAACCAAGATATAATTTAGTTAGAATCTTGTGGTGGATTTTCGAATATTTGAGATATAGTTGCTTGTTTATGGCATTAAAAAAAGTTCCCTATTTAGTGCAGTTGACAACTCAAACACGTTTTAGCCGATAACTTTGCTTTATATATTAATTATTTCTTTATCTCAAATATGAATGATGTGTCCATTACATTTATATATACTTATTTATCCGCAAAGTTATAAATGCAAACTTGCCTTTATGATACATAGTCTGGGAGTACATTATTGGCAACTCAATTGATTTCTAGGTCTCATTTGTTAGTCTCGTGACATTGTTGTGCTATTATTCTTTGTTATGAAGAATGAGGTCTTATCAACTATACTCCCTCCATGTTCAAATTTTAAGTCACTTTGTCTTTTTTGGTGCATCCATTCTACTATGTATCTAGATATAATAATATGTCTAGATACATAGCAAAATGGATGAACCAAAAAAGTCATCAACGTGGCTTTACAACATCCTACGGAGGGAGTATGTACTAAGCATTTCATGTAATGAAAATAAATTACCAGCTGCTGTTTAGTTGATCAGTCTGTTGTGCTCTGCTGACTTTGTTCGCTCAAAGCAGAATCGGTCATCGACTGGATCTGCACCTATCGTGGAGCCTCCAGAGTCCTCCGTTGCTATGCTGGTCTCAATGGGTTTTGATGGCAACAACGCAAGGCAGGCACTCGTGAGAGCTAGAAATGACATCAACGTGGCAACGAACATCCTACTGGAAGCACAGTCTCATTGAACTAACGCTCTGCAACTTTCGGTGGTAAATTTGTTGGAAGAACTGGTATTCCAAGATGAACAAACAATGTGAGCACATTGGACTATAGATCAGTAGATTAGTGCCTCATTTCATCTACCTTGAACTGGAGTTGTTTGATACCAACTTGCAGGCCGACAGCTTAGGAAATCAGCGTATACAGTTGTGGCAGTAAGTTTGGTCGTGTCAATACTTACATACCTTACATAGAGAATGTAATATTACAATTTCAGCTTGTAGGATAGATCATATATACATTCATAGTGTACAATTCATCAGATGTTTACAGATTTGGAACTCGTTCCAGCACGAGTTCCTTGATGTTGCAAAGGAACAAGGAATTACATTCGGGATTAATAAAATTTGATTTGTTTTAGGCTGAACAAGAAATATAAACGCTAAACATACCTGAAGTCCCGAACATGGCTTGGGAGCAATATTTCCTCAATGTACTTAAACGGGTGAAATGATTGATTAAAGGATGGACTTGTTTGGTTGGTGATCAAAACTTGTCATGCCAAAGGTTAATCATGCCAGTTTCTTCAACAGCTATTTGGTTCACTGTCAGAGCTATGCCACGCAAAATTTTCTTAACACGCTACCAAATGTTGCTTCGATTTTGCACGCCGCACTAATTTTGATAAGAGTTTTTTTTATACACATAAAAAAAACCAACGAAAAAAATAGGTCCCGTGGTGAATGCCTGCCTGGCGAATGCCTTATCCCCCGCCGGGGAGCAAGCAAAACCCTCCCTCCGTCCAAACCCGCTGCAGCCCTTCGAATTATGGCAGCTGCCGCCGCCGCGGCCGGAACTGCTGCGTCGGCCGCGGTCGCCAACCAAGACCCCATGAATGCGCTCCGCACAGCCGTCCTCCGCCGCTCCGCGCCGCACTGGTCCGCAGCCGCCGCTTCCTTCTTTTCCCCGCCCTTCCGCCCCCGCCGCTGCCGCTGCCGCCGCGAGCCCGCTCCTGCAGCCGCCGCGCGTACCCCGCGGTCCCGCGCGAGTGCCCAAGGCCCGGGCGAAGCTCCTGGCGGAGGCTGAGCCCCGGGACCCCTGGCTCGCCTCCCTCTCGCTGCTCCCGACCGACGACGCCGCCGGTGCTGACGCCGCCCCCAACGGGTGGGCGATTGGGGTGGATCCAGACACGGGAGGCGCCATCGCCGTCCTCTCGCCTGACGGCTCCTCTCAGGTTCGACCGGCAGCCTTGCTCGGATTCGGATAGTTAGATACGCTAGCATTGATACGTGTTTTGCACAAGCGTGCTTTAGTTAGTAAAATCAATTGGCATCATGCAGGTGTTCGACAACCCAATCGTGCACATGGTGGTGTCAGAGGTCATCCGTAAGCGCCTCGACACCAAGTCCATTGTACAACTGCTCCGTGGCCTTGATGCGCCTCCTGGTAACTGTCCCTGGAGAGAACTTTGTAGCATTATGGCAACCCTTATAAGACTCAGTAGTCCATTTCTCTTTCACTTTTGAAGGAACTACGGCATACATTGAGAAGTCTAGTCCATTTCCAACTGATGGAAAGCTGGTTTGTTCCTTGTCTCCTGAACAATATGCCACTAAATGCTCATTCTTCAATATTATTGTAGTTAGTAAACCGATGTTCTGTGCATCAATTCTTGCAGAGGTCATTCTGTCAGGTAGTTCCTATGAGAGTAATTTGAGGATTCAGTGCTATCTATATCTATACTTAGTGGAATACAGGCTGATGACCAAATACCAATACTACTAAACAATCTCCTTGGCATTTGTATATTCATGTTTTCTAAGCTAATTGTCAAATAAGCCGAAGCTAGGCATTCCACTAAGATAACGGGGTCTAGCTGCACCTGGTTCACAATTTTATTGAACATGGAACCTAGTCACGCTGATTGAATATTGAATTTCATGTTTTGAATTATTACAGAATTTGCCAATAATCTCCCTTCTATTCTTTTCTGGCGTACAGGGATGGTGGAGCACTGGTTTCTCATATGGCTTGTGGATTGCTTCTCTAGTGGCTTCTGGGTTTTCAGTTGTTCCGGTAGCATCCCAGACATGGAAGGCTTACTTTGGGCTATCCCGAAGTGAAACACCAAAGGTTTGTCACTCTTGTTATGTGGCATATACAATAGCTTCATCTTCATGCCCCTCATTTAGTAGAAAATTGTCTGTTTTTGTTAATTAAAATATTCCACTAATGCCAACTCTAGCTGACTAGACTTGGATCAAACTCCAGGTCGGGTTGGGCTAGAAAAAAATATCTAGTCAAAATCTTTTGCCCGAGCCTGACCTGCCAGCTATTTCTCAGGTTTTCCTACTTTGGGTTGGGGTTTTTCAAGATGGGTCTGGTCATGGGTTGAAAATCATGTCGGGTCACTTCGGGTTTTTTTTGGGCAGGTCAGGTCAAGTGTCCCATGATCAGGTCTACCCCAGCCCAACCTTTCCTTCACTATTCTGGTTATATGTCAGTAAGGTTGTGCAGCAAGATGTCTACTTAAAAGAATAAAGAGAAATGCTACTCCTTGTTGAATGAGTAAGCCTTATTGTAGGATAGCCAAATCTTATAGAGAAAATGAATGTTTGTTTTAATCAAATTCTAGTGTAACCCATTCATTATACATTGATGTCAGAGTCAGATTAAAAACAAACATATTTTTAGATTTGTAGATTTTTGTTTACTTAGGCATCTGAACACAATTTGTCCTTTCGTCTGAAGTGTTTGTCTTATGGTCTTGCCAGCATCGATCTTCTGTTATTCTGCTAATTCCAGATCTAACATAGTTTTCTTATATTTGTGCTGTATAATTCTTACAGGATGATAGCAGACAAGCTGCTTCAATTTTGTTCCCTGACAAAGTTCGGTCCTTGAAGTTGAAAAAACACCACGGTATGCATCCTCCTAATGCAAACTGCCTATCTTCAAGTAGTTTTGATACCTGAGGGCTAACGTTATTGCTAGTTTCTCTCTTTACTGTTGGTGCTTATTCTGCTTGACCATCTGGAAGAAATTTGACGCAAATATGTTGTATAAATGTTGCTTTGTTGTGTGCTGTCGTGCAAGGTGCCCTGAAAAAAAAATACTAAAACCAAAACTGGCCTGGTTTGCAATGCACATTAGCTAATATTTGTGAAAAAAAAAATTGTGAGAGGATTTAATGCAAATTAGCCAAATAGAGATGGGTTATATATTTTTTGAGTTAATTGGTAGCATAATCCATTTTATTCAAAGACTAATTGAGAGCAGTTAGCAATATACTTTGCATAGTTTGACCGAGGTTGGTGATGTATTTGTGTTCTTGTGCAGGGCGAGCAGAGGCTCTTCTGTTAGCAGCATATGGTAAAGGCCTTGTGCTGCCATCGGGGAAGTTCAGCAAAACTTCAGTTTGATGTTTATGGTGGTTGCCGATTGAACTGCCCATTTTTAGGAGTAACCAGAGGCTCTTCTGTTAGCAGCCTATGGGAAAGGCCTTGTGCTGCCATCAGGGAAGTTCAGCAAAGCCCCAGTCCGATGTCTATCGTGATTGCCGATTGACTACCATTTTCCATATTGATGGTACTTTCGCTTAGGAGGCCCCAATCAAGTACATAAGATATTGAGGTTCAATCTGCTGCAAGTTTGCAATAGAGATCATAGATCATAGCTAACCCATCAACTTCGTGGAATGCATTACAGCATTAGACATTTCCCATTGTTTCGTGGGATGCATAGCTTTAGACATTTCCCATTGTGTCCTTAGTTTGATAGGCTAGCGTAGATGAGATCTGGATGTTGTAAACGTGTTATGCTTGGAAGCTGGGACGAACTGATGCTCCATTTCCGTTTGCTGAGAACATGTAATGATTGGAAGCTGGAACGAACTGATGCACCACTTCCGTTTGCTGATAGTGTAGGTCTTTCCGGTGAAAGTGGTTACGTTTGCTCATTTTGATAGACTGACATGGTTGGCAATGCCTGCGCTTATCTTGATAGATGGGCATAAATAGAAATCTACTAGCTCTAAGGGCAGAATCAAATTGCCGCTGTATTTATTTACCGCTGTCTTGAATAGCCTCAGCCTTATTTCCTTTGCGCTAATTGTACCGCAATTATCTGCAGTAGGGGATCATGGTAAATTAGTCCGCATCAGAGTTTCGAGGCGTTCGCGGTAACTTTGCTCAGAGCGGTCGCTGCCTTGGACCCTGACTGGCGTCCCAGGTGCTTGCAGATGAACTCGCCGGCGGACATCACCTTGCCCAGGTCGACGCCCGTCTTGATGCCCAGCCCGTTGAGCATGTACACTACATCCTCCGTCGCCACATTCCCTGACGCACCCTTTGCGTACGGGCAGCCACCAAGGCCGGCGACAGAAGAGTCCAGAACATTGACTCCCATCTGATTGACAAGAGCACATGGTTTGGTCATGTCACTTTAGATTGTGTAAATGGTATTACTCAGTTTGTTACCTGGAGAGAGATAAGAATATTTGAGAGGGACTGGCCGTAGGTGTCGTGGAAGTGGACAGCAAGCTTCTCCACGGGAACGACGGACATGGCTGCCTCAAGCATTGGAACCACGGTACCTGGATAGATGATGAAAACTGAAACTGCTCAGAATCTTCACAAGACTGCAGCTGGTTTGTGCAGCTAGAAGTGGAAATCAAGCAACACTCTTGATTTGACATAAAAAGAAGATTGTGGATGACGCACGCTTGATGCCCATCATGTTTTTCCAAGTGATGATATGTGTTCTTATAAACAGATCCATCTTTGAAATTATGTAAGGGTTGTCTTTGTTATTTGTTCAAGGAACTAATGAAATAGATTAACATCATACCAATAAGTATATCCAAAGTCTAGCTCTAGTTATAGAAAGATTACTTTATCTAATAAGCAAATAAATGCCTAACAGCAGCAGAAACAAATTAGCTCAGAAGAAGCAAATATGAATTTTTTAAGTAACACAAGTAGGCATGCGAAGTTAAGTAATATCACCTGGAGTACCGACTCCAATGGTATCACCAAGTGAAACCTCATAGCAGCCCATGTCATAAAGTTCTTTCGCTACATAAGCTACGTTTGAAGGTGGTACTGGTCCATCTACTGGACATCCAACCACACAAGAAACATACCTACAATTTTTCCACAAAGAGCAACATTATATCAACTTTAGCACATCTAACAAACCCAAACTTTTTCAATGACGTAAGTGCAAACATAAAAAAATGGGACACTGTGCCAATATATTTTTTAAAAAAGTCATGCACTAATCAAAGTTCTCTCATGATCACATTAATATATATGCAAGGTTGACCAAGAGACTGGCACCGAAAACAGGAAAGTAACATGGTCAGAAACGTGAACATTATTGAAGATAGGTGCAGGCTAGCTGAAGAGGTGGCAAACTGGGAGTCTGGGAGTAAAGATTGAAATCATGAACTGCTCAAGCTACTGAAGGTGTTAGTGTTAGTGTGCCTCTTCTAAGGGAAGTTACATTCATGACTCAAAGCTAGTGTTTACTATTGGTTTAACGATGACCAAGCTCTTTTGGCCCATGAGTTCTTGTTTAGCTGTAGCATTTATCTACAAAATCTAGTAGACTGTCGCCTTTCGAAAAAAAAAAAATCTAGTAGACTGTATTTGCAGCCAGTAATAATATATTGAGTACTAGACTAGCTACTGTGTTAGTAACCTCATATAAACACATCTTGATATTTTGGAAGTGTGAACAACTAAACTTGATACTGCACAAAGTAAAAGAGCTCACCCTCGGACAGGAATTTCTTTCTCTTTTGCAGCAAGAGCAACATCATTATAACGGGCAATGCTCTCTTTGATGGTGCAGTTTATGTTTGACTTGGAAAATCCTTCAGAAGCTGATGCAAATATTGCGATTTCTTTTGCCCCTGCTGCAATAGCTGCCTCAAATCCCTAAAGAGTGGTCATTAAGACAAATTATAGGATACTGAATGAGGAAAACTTACAATATATAATAATTATCATAAAAATAGTAATAAAGGGCATCTGAACGAAATAGTTCACCTTAAGGTTTGGGGTCAATACAGGAAGCTGCACACCCTCAATAGTCCGAACTGCTTCCATAACATCCTTCGCATCAGCTAACTACAATAACAGAAAATAGTATTATTGAGATTGACTTGCCATTACAAGGTAGCATTAAATTAACAGGCAAGAAACCAAAATGTAATTTTAGTGAAATAAGGACTGGATAGAAGAACTTAAGAAGAAGACACCAATGCCTGTAAATACGAAAAGAACGATAAATCAATCATAAAAGAGTACAATCAAGAGATTGACTACTATCCTGAATTCCTATAATTAACCTGCCTGAAACTTAATTCCAGCAGTTTTCTCCATGGTGCAGTGAAACTATTAGTGTATGTCAATCTGACATTATTTTCAGTAAACCTTTTCAGAGCTTGTGCATCAACTTTGTAATGTTTCCTATCAGATAATCCCTTTAAAACTGTACAAGTGTCGATAGGCGAGCAGTGACTTTTTGAGTGAGGTGCGGTGTGTGTGTGTGTTGTTGTTTTTTTTGGGTTATGGGGTTTTACAAAACCCCTCTTCTTAATATATAACGATACAGAGCTCTCTTCCGTGTTCAAGGAAAAAATACAAGTGTCCACAATCCCAACATTGTAAATCCATTTTATTGAAAACTCAAATTCAACTCAGGGTACTGTGCCCAGGCAACAATGCCAATGTCCAGAAGCACAACATATACAGAATCAATTAAACTGGAGAAGTTATTTATTAGTTCACCTTTGAAAACAGATTTACTCCCGTCCCAATGTTTATGATTTTTTTTAGATAAGGGAACAAAGTTCCAGCCTCTACCATCCCGTCCCAATGGTTACGATACTAGAGGATACTAGCTAGGAAGGTTAAAACAAAGATACAGAGGTCCTATAGGATCCAATGTACCAACTGATTCTACTGGCAAGACTTAACATCATAAATTCCATTCAGCCTTTAGAGAGTGGCAAATCCCTGCCAAGGATCCACACGGACTAACGACCGTATTGCAGCAACCTTCTGGTGACACTGGAAAGGGGCTTTGTGTAACTGAAAAATTTCCATGATGTTATTCTCACTTCATGAAATCTTCAGGTGACACTCCAATGAAAGAGTAAGGTTATGGTCACACCCTTTAGACAATGTAAACAAGTCAGCACCCAATCCACATGACTCATCTGATGTGGATAATCTCACCATTATCTAAATTCCTACTAATAAAAGAACAAAATGCTATACCAGCTTAGTTTAGGAGGAAAATATTTAATACTTTGGAATATATACGACATTACTATGACATTCATTGATTGTTTCACAACTCTAAAATGTTGCACAACATAAATAACAACAAATATATATAAAATGGTAGGTAAACAGCCTCAGTCCTCCTTGCTCCATGAAAATTCAATTACATATTGAAGAAAAACCCAAGTTGTAAATCAGGGTCCTGAGAAAATCAATGTGTATGATAGGTGCAGATACAACAGGTGTTTAATCTGTGCAATCTCGAGATCTTTTATAGAGCACTATACCTGAGGTACCCATTTTGGAGATACGAAACTTGTTGCCTCCACAACAGGTAATCCGGATGTGGCCAATCTTTGTATAAGCTCAACCTTTACAGGTGTTGGTACAATGTCCTTTTCATTCTGTAGACCATCTCGCGGCCCTACTTCCACAATTTTTACATACTCTGGCAGGTCATGTAGAACCTGGAATAGGAAGTTAGGAACTTACTTAAAAATAATAATGATTGAAAGTATAATGTAAAGCACATAATCAAGTTGTTTTGGAACAAGTATCTCAAAATAGTAAGTAAACCAAACTAACGAATATGGATACTTGAACAGCACACCTTGCTCCCGGCCCATATCCTCCCTTGATGAGAAGAAGACGAAAAATATCTGTAAATATGTTGATTCCGTGCAGAACAGCCCACACCAGAAACATGGTAGCCCAATGCAGCAGTCACTTTGCCTCGATGTAGCGTTGACTGATTTTGATTCACCAGCCTTGTCCATAGATAATGTTCCCTGTTACAAAGTAGTGCAGATTTAGCTGAAGGAAATAATGATGAGCAAACCCGCCGTTCCAATCCTAAGAAATCACTCAGCACATTTCCTTTGTTTGCAAGGTGTGAGTTAGGAGTTGAATCAATTATTGGTGAAGCTAATTCATGCCAAGGGAGCAATTGATTCAGGTAGTCATCATCAGATCAGCCGCGAACGAACAATTGAGGCTTCCGATCATGAATGAGATCAAGCAACAGCACTACGCCACTACCCCAAGTCTGGACCTCGGCGGTTCTGAATTCCGAAGTTTGATGCTCACCTTGAATCGCCCGCGGAACTGCAAGGCGGCGGAGGCGCGTCCGCCGCGTGATGGCTCCCCGTCTCGCCGAACCCGGCGCCTCCAGAGCCCAGCCCACCAGGAGCCCGCCAGCGCCGCCGCAGCGGCGGCGGCAGCGGCAGTGGTGGATGAGGAGGCGTGCGGAGAGGCCAGCCTAGAGCCGACCTTGGTGGACGCCGCCAACATCCTGCCGGCTCGGGCTCAGTGGAGGCGCTCTTCCGCGTGTGGGAATGGGAGGGAGGAAGCGAGGCGCGAGTCCAGCAGCAAGAGGACACACACGGGGTGGGTGGGTTGCGTCTGGGTTTTGCGCTCCGACACCTCCGTTCGAGCAGCTTTGCTTTGCGGCGCTGGGATGGGATTGGGATAGGAGCCGTTACTGGCGTGGAATCTGGTTGGGATAAGAAGATTATCCTTCTGACCTGGTGCCATGAGTCCCATACTCCCCGTGATTGTTCTGAGGATTACGTCGCCGATCGAATAAAATGGAGGTCACGACGGCGCCGGCGGCGCGGCAGAGCCCACCCGTTCCTGTGGCTAGACGCTGCCATCTCGGAGCCCTCCTACTTCGCAGCCCACAGCGCGACGCTCTCCGCCGACGACGGAGGGGATCGAGAAGCTCCATGACCGACTCCTCCGTTGGAAGATCCAGGCCGTGCTCGTGTTGCTCGTGCTCTACGTAGTTAAGATTGTGAAAGAGGAAATCTGGAAAACATTAATTGCTGACTCATTGCTTCTTATGCCTGAGAAGGTTTTATTGTTGGTTATTGATTATTGTTGACCTATGCTGTAGCTCAACAGACACCTGAGGGCCTGGCTATTCAAATCACTTATTATCCCAATGCAAATCGCGATTTTAGCTGGTAGAATTCCGAACTTCATTTTCAACAAAATGTATACAAGCAAGCAGCGTTCTGCCGAAACTTCAAGGGAGGACTTGTATTATTCGATGAGTTGGTTATGCTCTTTTAATCAAGGCCAGTAAACTTTGTGGTGAAAAAAACCACCTATCTGTGTCTAATTTGTCAGCTACTGAACTATGGAATTTCAAAACAAAGTTCCCGTAGAAATTTAAACAGATGCAACGCCGATCATTCAGAACTCACAAAAGGCAAACAGACTTGTCGACAAAAAAAAAACGTTACTATAGGCTCGTTTAATGCAGCCAAATTCTGCAAGGTGAAGACTAAAACAACCAAAAACAAAGAAAGGTACCGTGGAAACGCAATCTGCACACCGCTTTAGACGTCCAAAAATACACTCAGCGCTCAGCGGTACCCTCAGCGGAAGTCTTTTGAATACCCTTCTACCCTCTTCTCTCGTTTAATAAATGACTTAATTGGGGAATCATATCGAGCGTTCAGCATGTATCCGGTATTTGCTGTGATCCACATAGCATTTGGAGAATATGCTATTATATCCCTCCCTCCAACTGTTTCCTACTATCGCAATATATGACCAGCTAGCGCCACCTATGTACATTGAAAATCAAGCCCACAGGCTCCCTTGCGACGCTCTTTGGCCCTCTGAACTTCAAGGAACACATCGATGCCTTCATGCATCTTGAGTGATGGCGTTCTCCAACCAAATGACAAAGCCCTGTCAGTATTGTGGAAAAAATACACTTTAGTGCACAAAGATATAGTTCCCCAAAATAGATTCTTACCAATAAGCACTTCCGTATTTTGCATTGGTCACAGCCTTGTTCTCAAGACAATATATAAAGATTCCAGACATCCCAGGCTGTCACTACTGCAGTGCGTTTGATGTATTGTTTTTCGGTCACAGGTATGTGTTCCCTACTTCCCCTGATTCAATTCAACTAGTTTTCCATAGCAGAGCAGCAACATAAAACTATAAAAGTCAGTGTTCTTTGATTGCTTACAACCAGCAGTCCAATTGGTTAGCCGCAATTGGCCGGGCAAGGAAAATTACAAGTTATGCGGGTTGAGAGAGACTTGTGACCATATTGTTTTTGAATGTGCCATTGCACATTGTGTCTGGTGGCCCTTCAGAGAAATGCTGGGATGGAACTCCACACCAATGAGTATAGCATATTACATTCTAGTAAGAGAGAAAGGGTGATTTTTGTTAATACTTGCTGGGATGTATAGGTTTCAGCCTTTGGCTGTTATAAGAATGTAGTCTTCAGGAATACAAAGGTGAGTTCACCCATTTTCGCTGTTCATCGTGGTTTAATTCTTATGCAAAAACGGAGCATTCTCCTCAAGGTAGAATAACAAGGCTGGGTGCAAAGGGTAATGGAGGACAAGATGGATCGGCTATAATCACTGGAGCCGGTTAGCTGGAGTTCCTATTAGCTATAATGGGAGTGTGTCAGCTTTGAATGCACTGTTAGGTATCTTATCTTTCTGGTTTTGTTTGTAATGGTTTAATTAAACTTGTAATGGTACCCTTGGTAATCTGGTCTCCCCAACAACAAAATGTTGAGCAGGGCCTATCAGTCTGGAGTCTAAAAAAAATTATTCAAAAAACTTTAATCACCAAAATTTATAGCTGGTTATAATTTCATCAATATGAACAAATGGCACAAAGTTTAGCATGTCAAAACATTTATATTCCAATGAGAAAAGATAGTAATATTTCCATATGTTGTATGTTGCATAGCAGCAAACATTGTCTCAGTATAACAAAATATTTTCATACATAATAAGTTAGAATGTGAGCTCCTAGTGAAAGTTCCATATGCAAAGACATACCTCTAGAAAGATGGTTTTACTCTGCAGAATCAGAGTCATCATCATCAGCATATACATGAGCTGACTTTTTAGGTAAGAACTCTTCATCAGGATAGATACTTGCGAATAACTGTAAAAGAAAATAAGAAAACAAATTCATCAGGACTGAGCTAGTGGTGTAAATGAAGCATCATCCATTCCAAAACTGTTACAAAAAAGCGCACTCTTGATTTATATTACAAAGAAAATTGTTATAACCATCTGATACTGACAGAAGTACAGATCAACCAGAGTTTCAGACCAAATTTCTCATGCAGGTACATGTGTACATCATACAAAAAACAGAATAAGGTCACAGAATGTAATACCCTTTTTGTTGATCCCAGTACGTTTCTGTAGTCCAGGTATTCATCAGGCATGGAGCATGACAATAAAGAACCAGATGTTCCCTGATTTTTTTCCTGATAGTGTAAGACAGGACACCAAATGCTTTAAATATACATATATAACTTGAAAAGCCAATGTGTTTCTAGTACTGAAACCAACATAAATACAGTCCATATATTGATAATAAATAGAAATGCACCTGTGTCATCTCTTGAACATACACACAGCTCCATATTACTGTTGGCTTCACACCCTCAGTGCTTTCACTGGCTGTCTCAAGATGACCTTCAGAACCATCTGAAGCCTGAGAACTGAAAAGAGCATCTATTGCTTTTTTTATGCATTGCTTTCCAGCTGAGACATCAGTACAGGGAGTAGACAGATATGACATAAACCTGCAAGTGAGATTAACTTGTCAGGTAAGTTACTTGTCTACACCATAGGGCAATCGGTATATATATAACAAGTTACATTGATGCATACTATGATGATAGGATAGATAGCTTACATCCCAGGAGGGCAAACTGCGAGATTGCTGCTCAACTGAAGAAGCCGAACAGCTGCGACCTGCTGCTCTCCGAGTGCTAAATTAAGAATAGAAATGGGATCAACAAAGAGAAACAAGATCACCAATACATCAATAAGATCTGGCATAAACACTAAAAGAATAGTTGTCCTTACATTTGGGAGGGAAAATAACCAGAACATTTGATGATCCCTGTTTCACAGACTTGCTAATTATGCATACCCCTCTCACAACTTTTCTTGGAAACTGAGAATCTGAACCATTAAACGGGACATCCAAGGTAGGAATCTTATAAGACGGATCAATTATCAATTGTTGGCACAAAATATCCTGACCAGATGCCAATCTGGCACCTACAAAATGCTTCTTTTCCTGATCAATAAAGTATGAATAATTTCAGGTTAGTAACGCAAATATAAGCTGTGCATATAGATGAAATTAGCAAGATTTCAAAAGGACCCAGTGTATGATGAGTACATCATGCAAAAACAAATTTGCAGGAATATGGCCACCATAAATTTTAGTTTATTAGCATACCTCATCCATAAGAAGTGCAGCTACTGGCATCCGCAACACCTGAATAATAAAATATGTCGTTAAGGCTAAGTATGAGGAAACCGGCACAGGTTATTAAAAAGAAAGAAGTAAAGAAGGCATCAAATGCCATTCCAGCAGAGAGATCACAAGCCCATGACTACCACATCACTGTTCCTAAATGTTTGGGTTGCAATCAAATTGCAATGTACTACCAATTACAGATTATTGGGGTGAAAGATGCTACAATCATGTGACTAAATAAATAATAGCCAAAGCTAGAGCACAAAAATCGTTGCTACGCATACTTGTGAAGATCATCTTACATATAGGGCGCCCTTAACCGCAGCACAGCGACAGAAAGCTTGAGGCAGCTCACCATGCCCATACATAGGATAAATGAAAGCGCCTTCTGCATTAGCGAACCTGGTATGGTGAAAAATAAGATGTAAAATGATACAACCACAGCTATGTTATTTTAAGAGTTTACATGCTAGATTACATATATCTTCTCTAAAGCTAAATGAAAGGTGCATTAACAAACAAAGCATTATATAAAATGATTCCAAAGTGGACAAGGACAAGTTCAGACGAAGCTAATTCACCTCCCAATGGACGAGGAGTACAAAGCAATGGTCTGTATTCCCTCCCTCGTTGTAATCAATTTCTCACAAGGGTCAGCACCATCTTGTTCATAATCCGCCATGGCAATCGCATACAGCACAACCCTGCAAACACCACACAGAGCCCAATCTTAGTCATGCTGCTAAAAATAGCATATACTCGACCAATTCATGACGCACTTACGCTCTCATCTTGGGAGGAAGCCCCTGTTTATTGAGGAACTCAACAAAGGGGAGATCCAGGTCCTCCTCAGGTATCTTGGCAGATGCATCCCCCTGCCCTGTCTCATCAGCAGAAGCTGCAATGTGGTCCTTCACAAGCTTGAAGAACCTGAAGAGGATGTTCTTCTCCGTGAGCTTGAGTGTGGTGTCCTTGAAGATGGCCTGCCTCGAGTCTGGCACCGGGTAGAGGCAGCCCTCCCAGTAGAGGAGGCTGCCCCCCTCCACGCTCTTGAACTCCACATGGTGGCTGCCCCCCGACCGCAGGAGGAGGTCCACTGCCTCATCTGCGCAGTACAGCAGCCGGGGCCCCACCAGGTCAATGGTGAACCGCCTCGCCGGCTCTGGCACCGCCCCTGAGGTCTCGACATCGGAGTACACGCTCCGTCGGTGGAGATCGACGACGGTGCGCGAATCAGAGGCGGCGGCCGCGGACGACGAGGTGGGCGGGGAGGCCTCAGGGGATAGGAAGGAGGCGAGGGAGGAGAGTGGGATGGAAGAGTAGAGGGAGCCGTAGAACGGGCTGGGATCGACGTGGAGGACCGTCTTCCCAGCGGCGGCGCAGGCGGCGGCGAGGACAGACTCCGGGAGGCCCGTGCCGCAGATCACCACGTCGAACGAGGTCGGGTCAATGGTGGGATAGTCGTTTGGGACGCTACCGCTACCGCCGCCACCGTCGACTCCAATCGAATTGGAGGAGTCGGCAGCCGCCTCCGCCATGTTCGTCGGGAAATCTAGGGATCAATAGCGTACTGCAGCAACGAGCGGCAGTTCACGACTCCTTCGATTTATCTAGCTGACCACGCTTCCTTCGATTGGAAGCTGGCTTCGCTAGGAAGCAAGCTTTGAAACGAATCGTGGGCAAGCACAATAAAGCAGACGAAGAGGTAAGGGGCCGGGCCGCGAGGAGCGGCGGCGACGATGCGACCGGCCGGAGGGATGGTGCGGGGATGGCGAGGCGGGGATGGGATGCGGGATGATGGCGAGGCCGGGTCTTTGCACGGGACTGCATAAAAAGTTTGTTCATACCGTACTTCCATACTTTTTATGTTTACGAGCTAAAATTCTAGGGCTGAAGTACTATATATTCATCCGTTTTCTTAGCAAAGTTGCCATTATTTACATTCAGCATCTAGCCTTTCAAATCAGATCCAACGGTTCAAATCAGATCTAGCACGTCGGCACATCAGACTTGGTAGCCCTTTTTGATAGCAACTCAAACACACGGCAGCAAAAGACAGCCCCTTTCAGGCATAGCTGCTCATGGAATTTTCAAAGCACACAAGTTCAGACATATTTATAAATCAGGTATAATCCAGCAGCATCTATTAAATGACAGAACTAAATCAAATACTTACAAAGCTTCCATCAACTACTTGCAAGTGTTGCTGCTCCTACATTCTAACATTCAGATAAGTGCACTTAATTGGCATTGCGCCATAGGAGTACTTCACAGAATGCACTTAATTGTGACAGGCATACACTGCTCGCAAGCAACCAAAAGGCAAAATTTATTGACATAACATATATCCACAATTCCACATACGATCCATAATACTATTTAACAATATACGATACGAACAGATTAGCTCACGAAATTCACAAGTTCCAGTGCCTACTATAATGGCAACTGCAACAGCAGGTATCACATATCTCCCAACGAGTTGGAACAGCACCAGGCTGCCTGCTGCATTCGGAAGCCAAGCCAGCAACGACCATCGACCACACACGATATCCAGATAAAACCCGAGTGGACCCGAGTGGTCACGGTTTCTCCTTATTTTATGTTAACACACAAACAAAGTTATTACACCTCTCAGTCACGTCAGTTTACTGGCTGCTCGACTCATCATGCTCCGCCGGCTGATGCTGGTTCAGCACAAAAGCCCCTTCCAGGCTCTTGTGGACCTCGGCTTTGATCTTCTCCTCCTTGCTTCCTCTCTTCAGTTTCATCAGAATGTCAAATTTTGCAAAGTCCTCCACAACCTGCTCAAAGAAGTAACAAAAAAAAAACTAAGGCACAACTGGAAACAATTGAAAAAAAAACTCAAGAGTTTAAGAGCCAATTTGCAGCATCTAACCTGTGCCTTGGCACGAACAATCTCGAGAAGCTCATAGGGAAACAGGGAGTTGGACCTCTCTTGGATTGATTTCACAGCATGGTGTGCAGCATCTTTGATCACAGGATCCTCTACAGGAACCTCACGCCAACCAGGCTCATGGTCACCTGTAATATCACCAATCAAATGCCAACTATAGAAGTTTTAAAGATTACATATGCAGCATAATCTCCAGCTTGTTATCATGTCATGGGCTAGGTTACATGCATGCTACAATCAACATACTTAGACAAAAGGACTGCAACTTCAACATGATCAAAAGGCCAACTACCACTTTTCCTAGAAATAATTTACTAGATCCATGGTTAATTGTTAGCAGATAAAACACAAAACAAACACCTAATTAAAATTTGCATCCTATGAACATTATAACATCAACATGAAGGTGGAAAGCAAAAGCCAGCGCACTGTGACTAGGACGGAAGTTAAGGTGGGGCACATTTGTGATTTATCAGCTTTCATGAGCAGCGATCAATTGAATGTACATCCAGTGTCAAAATTTAGCACCAGCAAAAAGGAACGAACTCCAAGTAGTAAGATATATCAACATCCGTGATCCCTGTATGCAACTGAGCAACATGGGGAGTGGGGGGAGGAGTCTATTTCATTTCCCAGAACCATGTGAACAAGCATACCAAGCTGTCTTGCCTTGCCACAATCAACTTAGAACCTAAGCTTTTGTCCTTCCGGGTTGTCAAAAGCACTTGAGGCTTGAGGCTTCAGAGCGTTAAAACTCATCTCAAATCCCATAACTAGTGGTAATGCTAAGATGAACGCCCGCATATGATTGCAGCCTAGGACTAAGAAGATAGATCGGATGCTGCCATGCTAATGCCGTTTCCCTTGTTTCACAATGGTTACCCCATCACAAATTTCCACAATTTATCGAAAATAATTTTGATTCGAAATAATAAAGATCCCACCGGTCACTGTTGTCATATTTACTCAATTTTAGAATCCATTGGGATCTATAATTTAAAGGAATTGTGCCCACTCACCATTCCGAACTAGATCTGCACCTACCCTCTTACTACTCTTGAGGATTTGTTTCCCTCGATCCAAAGCAAATGACGGCCCATGTCGAACAATCAGCACTAAGGCATTTCTACAAACACTTTGCACAGACTACCCAGGTCCCAGCCCTTGTACTCGCTATTCAGATTGCAGAGGCATCAACGGTAGTAGCAATGTCTCAAATTCATAAGCAGAGGCATCAACAGTAGTAGCAATGTCTCGATTCATAAGCGGGAGCGCGAACCTTTCTTGGCGCCGAGGTCGGCGTTGGTGAAGGTGGTGGCGTCCCCTTTGTGGGTGAAATCCTGGAGCTCCTTGAAGTTGAGCCATGGCTTGACCCAGACCTTGGCCTCGTAGAGCTTCTTCTTCCCCGCCTCGATGGCCTCGAGCGTGAGGTGGTGCAGCGTGCCGGCCACCACCTGCTCCTTGGCCTCCACCACGCGCACGAACTCCAGCAGTGCGTTCTGCAGCCACGCACATAGATAATCAATTAAAACCCCAAATCAGCATAGGAATCAAGCAAATCGCCGGAGCACCCGAAAGGGAACGAGGAGAAGGAACCCAGAAGGCCACTGACCTGGCGCTTGTTGTGCTCGTCGACGGCGAAGCGTCCGAGCCCGTCGGATTCGACGCTGTTGGCGGCGGCGGGGCTGTCCTTCACGCCACCGAGGACGTGGCCGGCCATGGCTGCTCCGATCGCGAGGGACGCGGAACCGAGGAGTATCAGGAGGAGCAGGAAGCGGCTCGGGGAGGGAGCGGCGGCGAGTCGAGGCGCGGCAACGCGCATGCTCTGATGGTGGAGTACGGCGACGGTTGCTTTGCTTCGTGGGGGGTTTTGCTTTTGCAGTTGCGGAGGAGACAGCGGGTGGGAAGGGAAAAGGAAGGGGAACGGCCGAACGGGGGTGGTCGGTCGGGTGGGGTCGGGCCGTCAGCGACTCAGCCCTCAGGGGCGGTTGCGGGACACGTGCAGGGACGCGTGGGCATTTGGGCAACGGCGGTTGCAATTTTTTTTTTTTGTGGATGTAAGCGACGCATCAATATTGGGTTGGGTTGGGCTTTCCTGGGCTCGGACGGACCCCGAGAAATAGAGAGGAAGGCCCAATGACAGTTTGACTGACGGGAAGAACTTCTAGTGCGGGCCCAGTAGTGGCCCATGGCTCAGTAGACCTGACTAGAAATAGTGGGCCGTGACCGTAAGACTGGAACGCACTGCGGGCCTTTAATCGTACTGGCACTGTGATTTGGGCCGTATTAACAGTAGTGAACCATCATCGTCGCCTGAATGCCCGATCGGTGATTCATGATTGACTAGATATAGACGTTTCTCAAAAAAAATAAAAAAAATAAAAAGATGGACTATCCATGGTGAATTCGTCAGCAATCCGTCCCTATCTGCCGGAGGGTACCTTGTGCAGAAAAAGGTTCACGTGCGATGCTGCCGAGAGTAGTACAGAGTACACGACAGGCACTGACGGCGCATCGGGATTGAAGCAGATCTCCACAAACCACCTCTGACGCTTTCCCTTTGCGCATAAAGTTTCAAGTGCAAGGCGCCTCGTGCTAATTCCAAGGTGTTTAGGTTCCTCTCATGTTCGTCTTGACAGCTCGCCACCCCGGCCCTCATGATGTGCCGCCTGCAAGATCTGCAAATGTGCTTTAGGAGTACGTTGATCCAATCAGGGGGGCAATCATGCATGCATCCCCCGTCGTTCCTCCTTGGAATGATCTCGCCGGAATTTCCGAATGGTTTAGGCCGGGCTCGGGCTCCGATTCCTCCCTTGCATTGCAACTTAATTGCAACAACATCAGACACGCTGTAGTGTCAAATTTCTTGTGAATCTGCATGTGTTGGTTATGTCCAAGTTTTTGGTCTCGCCACTTGACCTACCTTATCGATTGATCTCCATTTCCAGGCCACGTTGAATTGTTCCCTTGTTTGTTTAATCCATTGGCGACACCGGCTGGCCTTGGTATTGGACCGGTGCATGCATGGCTGTGTTTTGGACTTGGTATTGGACGTAACCATTGGCGACACACCGGCCGTCACGCGACAGGTCACGTCCTCATCGGATTCCCTCCTGGTCCACGTAGGACACACACACCCGCCTCGTGTGGACTCGCCGTTCGTTCGTTCGTTCGATTCGTTCATGCACGCGCGCTGCGAGCAGATTATAAAGAAAAAGAGCGAGACGGATCGAGGCTCTACCGGTGCAGGCCGGGAAACCATACTGTATTTTGTAGCCTGTACCGGGCGGCCACATGTGTTGGCAGAGGTCATGTGCCACATGCTCGTCCTACTGTCTGTCAGTCTAATGGCCTCTTCATGTTGATGCCCAATCAAACACTGTGACTGATCCCTCGCTGTGTGTTTAGCAGCAGCAGCACTGGTTTAATCATGGAAAGGACAGCGAGTTAGGCGACTGCGGTCGGGGCTCCATGAGAGGCCTATTAATATCGCAATTATACAACCTAATCCGCCCCAGGTACGTCTGATCATGCGTGCTTTTGCAAATGGCCAGTCGCTGGAATCTTGACCTGCTGTAGTGCCGATAGATGCCGTGGCAGCGATGGCACGACGGATACATCATCAAGGCTAATGCTCCAACGCAGAGGAGATGGGACACATGCGCACGCACGCCTGCCGGTACGGTGCTGATCAGCCGACGGTCCAGCTTGTGTTCAAACTAGGCAACCCATAAAAAACTCGATCGAGCGGTGCACGGATGCAATCCAGGCTGGTGCTGGTTAATATTTTTTACTGGGCGACCAAACGAACAAAACGAAAATATTACTGAATGCAATAATATACTGCAGTAGTACTCCCTGCAGTAGTACTTTCCTCTCTCCGTCATGGAGTTAAATCGTTTTTGACTTTTTGAACTTTTATGTTTTGACCATCGTCTTATTCAAAATATTTATGCAAATCATAAAATAAATTAATCAATATTTAATTATCTTCATTGATAAAATAAGTCGTAACAAAATAAATTATATTTGTGCAAAAAAATTTGAATAAGACGAAGCATCGAATAAGATGGCACGGAATCCAGGGTGACAAACTCAGTGGAACGGAGGGAGTATGATTTTAGCGGGTGCATTTGTCAAGGGAGCTAGAAGCTTGGGTTACGCCTAGCTTGACCTCCGTCGCCTTTACTGATGACCTAGGGATGGGAATGGGATTATGGGACGCCGACCACGGACAGGCCCATCTATGCCGTCCTATATTTTGTTCTCTTTCCACCACTGCTACTAGCTGCGGACAACCTACGTAGTAGTACGCGGTACTAGTAGTAGACAATTAGAGGGAGTAGCACGGTGATGGCAGCCTCGTGGGTCTTTGGAGTGGCCACATCGCCCAACAGTAATAATCTTTGGGCTTGTTTTGTGTGGCTCCTTCGGCGCGATGGAGCCGCATCAAAAGAAAAAGGTTGGTGTTGGTGGAGTGTATTTTCGTAATTACCAACATTGATTGCTTTTTTTTTAAAAAAAAGTTCCAAAATCAAATTTAAAAAATAAATCCCTTTTTCAGTAATATTAGAGATGCTCCTAGTACGTCAGGTACCCAGCTTCCCGTATAACAAACTCCAAGTTGGTGCATTACGAGGACACGCGGAGACACGAGCTGCACTGTCGCCCGCGCCGCATATATATTATCCGGCGGTGCCTGCATTGCATATCTTTCAATCATCCATGGCGCCCAAAGTGAACACATGGTTTTATTACTCGCCAGATGACACGTTCCTGGGTTCCTTGTAAGAAGCATGGCACTGATCAGTGACCAGCCAACTGTCCACAAATGTTAAGAGAAAGACACGTACGGCGGCCGCCTCGTTAATTAGTCCCTTTCGGGCGCCATTTCTGCAGGGCTTTGGCCACGCAACCCGGAAACAAAGCAAAGCAAACCAGCTCACGGTAAAGCTGAGCACTGCGGGCTACATACCACTCTTTCATGCTTAATCGCAGGCGCCACCCGTGGCAATGCCATGATTACGTCTGCGCTGGGAGGGAGAACTAAAACAGGCCATGTTTCCTTCCGACACGGGCATACCGGCCGGATTACGCGACGACGACGGCCGTCGCTCGTTGGTGGTCCAGCGGGACCACACTGCCCGAGAAGGACGGACGCGCTCGCGGCCCCGTGGTTTCCTGCGGCATCACGGCCGCCCGCCCGCCCGCCGCAAAAGCGCAAAGACGAAAAGCACGAAAACGACGATCACAATACGCCAAAGCAGCAACACGCGGCGACCGCGCCTAGGAATGTCGGTCACCGCGGTAAATGAAACGGGGCAATGCAAACAAAACAGGCTCATATCAGCTGCGTCCTTCTCCAGTTCTCCCGGCACGGCAGGTCCGGCGCCGCCCACCCCGGCTGGGCATTGGCTGGCCTTGCCCGGCGGGCGAGGGGCAGGGGCAGGGGCAGGCAGAGCCGGAGACAGGGGTCAAACGCCCACCGCCCAGCGGCAGCGCTCGTGGCCGGCCGGCCTGCCTGGCTTGCATTGCGCGCAGCACTGTGCGGCACAGGGAGGCACCCACCTAGGCTAGGCTGATCTGCTGCTGATGCAACGCGCTTCATTAGACTGTCCGCACCGGGTACGCAAAACACATACTGGAGGAGCGCCTAGCGTACGAGCGAGTGCACCATTACTGGAGGGCGCCCGCTGCCCCGTTCCCTGTATCTGCAAAAACTTCGCGCGGCTCCTCCAGTACGCGAGCGTGGCAGGTGGCAGCCCATCCAAAGAGAGACCGAGGTGGGACTGGCCCCAGCACCGCCGCCGCCGGAGCAGGGGAAGGGTCGGCGGCGAAGACCGCTCGCGCTCGGCGGCCGTGGGCTCCCGGTCCGAGAAGCTTTGCTGCCGCAGCCCGCGCGCACAACCGCTTGCCGGTCCGCCTGCCCGCCATGGCTGGGGTGGAGAGGAGGTCGAAGCCCACCCATGCCGCGGTGCTCGTTCACGTGTTCGTCCTAGTTCTTCCCGGCGCTGGAGCGCGACGCCTCCGGCGCGGCCCCCACGTGGCTCCGGCGCGAATGCCCGGCGCGAGCCCCTGGAAAGCGGCGCCTCCTTGCGCGAGGCCTTGGGCGCGACGCCCCAGGCACGGCAGCCGCCCGCCACCGCGCCGCGAGCTGGGAACGCCGCCGGAGCCCTCGTGAGCGAGCTCGACGCCCGGAGCCGGTCTCCCTCTGCTCGCGGTGGTGGTGTTGGTGCTCGCGGAGGCGGCCTTCAGCTTTTCTCGGGTCCGGCGGCGGAGACCGATGGGTGGTTGTGCGTGCGGGGAAGGCAGGGAAAAATCCTGCTGCGTGGGACCCATGGCAATATAAAGATTGAGATAGAGATTGGACCGTGGCAGCAAAACTGAATAAAAAAGACGTGGGCCCCATGCTGTAGGAGGGTTGCAGTAAGATTTTAGAGTTTGAGCGGTGCGGACAGTCTGAGCTAGGAGTAAACTAACAGTATCATTCGAAACTGAATGAAAAAAACTAAAAAAAAAATCACAAGAGGGAACCTAAACTGCAGAGGTCTGGCGTAGGGCCGGAAAAGGCCACCGAACACGACTCCTTTGCGCACATGGGCCCTGACCCACATGTGGCAATCCATGTGTACTTGTACATCGATCGCTCCCCGGCGAGGGTGATGGCTCGTTCGGCCGGCCGGAACGGTCTAGGTCCATCCATCATCACCCCACACCACGGTCACGCACTGTACACGACACGGGCTCAATAGGTAGGCATCGCTAGCGAACAAACGAATTAGCCAATTTCATATTGCGCCCGTGAACGTGAGTTTCACGCGTGGATCCGTTGGTAAAAGCTGGAGTAAGAGTTACCCCTGGCTAGCTAAATGTTAGTTCTAGTACTCCTATTAGCTTAGCTACCTCTACTAGACATCTCAAAAGAGCTATTTATATATAGCCTTTATTACATTACAAAATTTAGAAAACACAAGAAAAATCAAGCTTCCACATTGTCCACCCAACAAAAAAAAATGAAGCTTCCATGACCATTATTCATCCTGACAAAAAAAACAGAGTTGTAGGTTTATATCTGGCTCGTGCACAAGGACTAAGAATTTTATGAAACAAACAAGTTGACCATGATAGATTGGTTGTAGTTTACATACAGTCAGCAGTGGGTTGTATTATTAGCCAGCTAGCAGTCTTTTTATGAACAAACGGGTCGTTGAGATAGTTGTTTTTGTTCGGTGCTCTACTAACAATTAGCTAGCTGACTTATTAGGTGTGGTTATTTAGATTCACACCAGCTGATTTTTACAGCTAAGGACTTGTTTGGATGCTATGATCGAAAATTTAGTGCCAAGATGTGAACTAATTTCTAACTCACACATATCCCAACTGCCAACTACTAGATCACTGGTTGGCAAGAGATTACAAGCTAATTCTATCAACTAGTGGAAGTAATAACTAATAAACCCAAATGATTTAAACAGACCCAAACTATTATCCAAGAACTATACGAAACGCAGGGCGAAAAATGAAATAGCCCCTGTGCTCTTTCTCTTTCGCCATAGCGTCATCCATGTTCAAGCGCATAGCTGTATTAATAGGATCTATCGGTACGTGCACATGGATAAACAAGCTGTTAGCTTAGCTAGCGGATGATGGTGATATATGGGCCCAGCAGCAAAGCCACAATGGGCCAATGGCATTTTTTTTTTTTTTTCCAATAATCACGTACGCTTATATATATCCGCGTACGTTCTGCAGTGCTCGCCAGCGGGTGATGCTCTCCTGACCTTCCATGCTCCCGGTCGGTCACATGTACGCCGTTGATGCCCCACTTCTACTGTTTCGTCGTGTCGGGAGTAGAGTGTAGTGTAGGAATACATCTCAGCTGTAAGTGTAACCAAGAAAGAAGCATTGCCATACATGATACATCTCTCACCTTCACGCGGCAACCAAGAAAAAGACGTGCTACACGTTCTCATTCGTAATCTTTTTCTTTTTCGCAAAGCTCGAAATTCCTGGAATTATGGAGCTTTAATGCTTGAATATAAATACTTTGCGCAACTGTGATCATCTGTCTTTTATGTAATAATAATCGTCTTCCTTTACGGCAAAATAAAAGAACAACAAATAACAATGAAAAAGCCCTGCTCCTCCTCGTCCAAATATTGACGGGGCCGAGTTTATGGACAGTACGCGCGACCTCTGAGTTTATCATATATAGGAATAGGAACTTTAAATATGTTTGTTTCTAAAATAGTACGTACACTACTTTTATTTTCGTTTGATTTTTATAGCTGTCACAAACTACAGTACTCGCATGTATCCGCTCAAAAATAAAAACGAAACAATAAATGATCCAGTCAAAAATGACCAGAAACAAAGTTTTCATGCATGCATATATGCACATTTCGTTTGCAGTTGCAAAGGAAAGAGACACACACATGCTGCATGGCCAGCAGATGCTGAGCGAGGTAACCAACCAACCCGTCGCCACCTTAAGTGCCCGGCTTGCCTGGTAGTACTATAGACAAATGATGGCGCTGCTCTGCTTCCGTTCCAGCCAAAACAAAACCATAAACAAAGCTTGCAAGTTGGATCAAGCAAGTCGCACACAGCTAGCGAGACCAGAACCAGACCACATCACTGTCCGGGCTTGGCTGGCTATGCGAGTGAGCGAGCCGTGACCCATTTGGGTTGGGAGCATTTGTTGCTTGCTTGCTTGACATCACTTTGCTTTCGCGCAAAGCTGCCGCGGACGACACAACTGGCTATAAAAGGCATCGCACCCCGCCCGCACCTTAATGACACTGTCATCACCAAACCAAAACCAAACGCCGGTAGAGTCGAGTCGCGACTCGAGCCCGTCCCGTCCTGTTCCTCTCCCTTCCTCTTCTGTTCTTCCATTCAAGATCACTGTTGCATGCGCTGCAGAGAGGGAATCTGACCACCATCCATCCATTCAGCCATTCATTCATTCAGTCAGTCATTCACCCGTGTTAAGATCGAAGAGCTAGCTAGCTAGAGCGAGAGGAAGATCGAGAAGGGGAGGAGGAGATGAGGAGGCAAACAACAGCAGCAGCAGCTTGGGGTGGTTCCGGGAGCGGTCGCCGGTGTCGAGGAGGGGCGGCGAGGTGGTGGGTGGCCATGGTGGTGGTGGTGGTCCTGCAGCTGCAGGGGCATTTACTGAGGTGCGCGACGGCGGGGCTGCTCGAGTCCAACCCGGGACTGGCCTACAACTTCTACCAGAAGAGCTGCCCCAACGTGGACTCCATCGTCCGCACCGTCACCTGGGCGCAGGTCGCCGCCAACCCCGCGCTCCCGGCTCGACTCCTCCGCCTCCACTTCCATGACTGCTTCGTCAAGGTCCGTCCATCCCTGCGCTCTCTTTCTCGCTCTCTCCCTCTCTCTCTCAATCATTCATTTGTTCATTCATTCATTTACTCATCCAATGCATCAATCATTCATTTGTTCATTCATTCATTTACCCATAAGATAGGATACATAATCATTTCTTCGCGTTACTTCACCTGTGCATTTACTCTTGTCGGCACGGCATGGCCTCCAGATCGAAAACGCCCGCATAATCAGTTCTTCTTCCTCCAACTCCAACAAATCCCGCATCAATCTCTAACCACAGCATTTGCCCAGCCCAACACTTCAAACTTTTTTTGCATGTCCGCCGCATACGGAGTGTGTGTCGCCGGTGTAGTTCGTAGTAGTAGCTTATCCGGATCGATCCTGCACTGGCACGGCGCCAGATTTTTTACCGTGGATGGGTTGGTACGCAACCCCCCTTTGCATCCAGTTGCCAGTTATTTTTCCAGTTCTTTTGTGGTGGCTCCAGCCGTCTCAGCGCCAGCGCAGTGGCCACCCC
This sequence comes from Hyparrhenia diplandra, assembly GCA_015847255.1. NCBI lineage: Eukaryota > Viridiplantae > Streptophyta > Magnoliopsida > Poales > Poaceae > Hyparrhenia > Hyparrhenia diplandra. The sequence goes on along the minus strand of JADLZK010005372.1, from coordinate 246,442 downwards.
AACGCACTTTTGTCCGTCCGTTTTTACCGTGGACAAAAGCAGAGCGCTGCTGTACCAGCAGCGTTCTCCTCTCCTCGTGTTCTGTTCTGCCACGGTATACGTAAGCATTACGGCACACCCCCATCCTTGTTTCCTTCCCCCGGCCTGGTTGGCACGCACACAGACACAGGACGACGGGCAAAAATTCACGTACTGTACGAGTACTCCGAGCCGAGCGCGCGAGCCGCGAGGGGAGCAACGCGAATCTTGTCATTTTGCCCCCGGCCCCCGGCGCCCAAAGTCACATGTCCCCGTCCGGATTCCGGTGCCCCGCGACAGCTATCAACCCCGTACGGCGGTCGCCTTCGCCTGGCCCGCTGTCGGCATCCCCATCCCCATTGCGCGCCAGGCCAGGCCAGGCCATGCCATGCCATGCCATGCCCCCAGATTTTCAAACCCCAGGCCGCCGCGCGCTCTAGGAAGGAGGGAGACGCATCATGAACGAACGCACGCGCATGCTTGCCGCGTCCTGTCCTTGTCGTCGCTCGCCACGCCACGCCACGCCACGAGACGAGATGTGTCCCTGTCGTAAAAATCGTAACTGACCACCGGCTGCTTGCAGGGCTGCGACGCGTCGATCCTGCTGGACAACGCGCAGAGCGAGAAGACGGCACAACCGAACCTGTCCGTGGGCGGGTACGAGGTGATCGACGCCATCAAGACGCAGCTCGAGCAGTCGTGCCCGGGCGTGGTCTCGTGCGCCGACATCCTGGCGATGGCGGCGCGCGACGCCGTCTCGTACCAGTTCAAGGCCTCGCTCTGGCAGGTGGAGACGGGCCGCCGCGACGGCGCCGTGTCGCTGGCGTCCAACACCAACACGCTCCCCTCCCCGTTCGCCGGGTTCGCCGGCCTGCTCCAGAGCTTCGTCAACCGCGGGCTCAACCTGACGGACCTCGTGGCGCTGTCGGGCGCGCACACCATCGGCGTCGCCAGCTGCTCCAGCGTCACGCCAAGGCTGTACCAGGGGAACGCCACGGCGGTCGACCCGCTCCTGGACTCGGCATACGCCAGGACGCTCATGACGTCGTGCCCGAACCCGTCGCCCCCGGGGGCGACGGTCAACCTCGACGGCGGATCGCCGTTCAAGTTCGATAGTGGGTACTACACCAGGGTGCAGCAGAACCAGGGCACGCTGGCGTCCGACGCCGCGCTCGCGCAGAACGCCGCCGCCGCGCAGATGGTGGCCGACCTCACCAACCCCATCAAGTTCTACGCGGCGTTCTCCATGTCCATGAAGAAGATGGGACGCGTCGAGGTGCTCACCGGCACCAATGGACAGATCAGGAAGCAGTGCCGCCAGGTCAACACCTCCTGATGACCGGCCATGGCCATGCGTGATTCCTCTTCATTTTCTCTTCCCTTGCCTGCGTGCGTGCCTGCCTCATATTCGGTTCGGCGCGCATCAATCAATCGATATATTGAGGTCGATCTCCACCTCCCAAAATCAAATCTATATTGGTCCGTTTGTTATTACTCGATCATGTGTTCGATTATTGTCTAATCTTGTTGCAAAGAAAATGTAAGAAAGATTAAGATGGCTCCTCGCTCGTCTTGGCATTGCCGCTCAAAGCAAAAAGAATTTGGCAATTGTTTACAACCAAGGCAGGCAAATGGTTGCTTGATCCACTAGCGATTGGCCTGTGTTGGGAGATGTACGCCTTGGTGCGCCACTAGCACGGATCCCGCCACTAATCGCCCCCATCCCACCACACCACGAGGTGCCGTCGAACTCGAACCCCACCCAGTTGAGCACGAGAAACGAATGATCTCCTCGCGGGATTTAATTAATATCCTGAGAGAGTGGTCCGTCCGTGGATGCTATTGCTTGGCCCGCTCAAGGCTTTTGCATTTGAATTCAGGTCAGGAAGACTAGGACGGTGTGGATCAGTGGACTGAGTGGACAACATCCCATGCAACAGTGGTGATGAACCAATCTCGGCTAAATCTACCTAATTACACAATTGTTTAATAAAAAAGGTATCACAATTGTGACCGTGACGCAGAATATCATGTTCAACCCAATGATGACCGACCGCCACAAAGTTTCTGCACATGGAGGTTTTGGAGCAGTGTGTGACTTGAACCATGCGTCCAAAAAGGAAAAGGTATCGCATCAGCATGAGACAGTATATATTGCCAGTAGTACTCTCTCTGTCCCCCCGGTCCGTTAAAGCCATTTTTTTGACCCGCGGGGCGGTCGGGCCAGCCCGTTTGGCCCATATTCTTATTCTCAAAAATTTAAAAAAATAAAAAAAAATAAATTAATCAATATTTAAGTATCTTTATTAATAAAATAAGTCATAACAAAATAAATTATATTTATATAAAAAATTTGAATAAGATAAAGATCGAATAAGATCGGACCGGGCAGCGGGCTGCGGGCCAAATGGCAAACGTCCAAAAAGGGTACGCATCAGCATGAGACAATATATATTGCCAGTAGACGTAGAGCTACGGCGACATTCCCCCAATTTTCTACTGCTGGCCCTGCAGCTCACTCCCCAGATGCGATACGGTCCATATTCCCTCTCGACAAAAGCGAAAAAGAGTTCGTGGCAGCCCCCAAAACTTTGCGTGTCCTTTTGCACCGAGATGCACGCAGCCGAACGGAACGAACGACAGTGGCACATTGTCTCGTGTCGCGAGCGCCGCGGACTATGGCCGCCGCCGCCGATGCCCGCGCCGACAGCCCAAGATGGCCTTGTTGCCCCACGATCCCACGGACCTTTTCTCCGGGGCCGGGCGGTAGGCCCCGTTCCTTCTCCGGCCTCCGCGTCGGACCAAACGATTAGACGCACGTCGTTGCCGGCAGGATGCCGACGGGCAGGTTCACAGTTCGCTTCGCCCGTGACCCTGACCAGCAGGAACATGAGCTGAGCAGGACGGTGAGCGGCGAGTGGCCAGCGTGCGCACCCCATGTTCCGGTGTTGGATCTCCCGGTCAGGTCACTAGCTCGGTTAATGCCGGGGCATTTCAGGATAAGATAAGGAATGGTCTTGTTAGCGCCAATCTGTTAGCCACTCACTACGGGATCACAGAAATGCGACCAACTCACGACGAATTCCGATAAATCTCACACACAATTTCACAGCATCCACGGTCCGAGGAGGACCGGTTCTCTCTTCCTCACCCCTATCTGGTTCTCACTTCTCTTATTACAAGATGATAGATGAGATGAGCCGATACAGCGTCCGCTGTTTAGCTACAACTACACACGGGATTTGAAAAATCGCCCCCACTCTCGGGCTCACATTGGATACATACCCATTCCAGGCTGTGGACTCTCTTGTTGAGACACCCTCGCTTGCTCCTCTTGCCTTTGTGGGCCTCCTCCTGGCCATCCTTGGGCATGCCGGCATGTGGACCGGTAACATCCCACTCTCCTTGAGAGCCGGCATGTCCCAGCGCCGGAACCACCAGGATTGCTGTCGGATTGCCTCTGCATCTTCACAGGTGGCAAGTGAAGGGTCGAGGCCGGACCACTTATCAGCAACTGAGGTACTGATCCATTACGGCGCTGATGCAGACGATGCTAGGGCACCACCTCAGGATCTAGAGTTCATCGTCCATTTCAGGAAGCGCGGAGTTCACCTGATGCTTGGTTGGGGGCGCCGGCTTGAGAAGCGAAACGTGGAAGACGGGGTGGATCGCCGAAGAAGTCGGAAGCTTCAGTTTGTACGCCACCTTGCCGATGCGGTCGATGATCTTGTAGGGCCCGAAGTAGCGGAAGGAAAGCTTTTGTTGAGCGTGCGGTGCGAGGGACGTCTGGACGTATGGCTAGAGCTTGAGGAAGGCGTAGTTGCCGACATTGAAGGAGCCCTCGGACCGCCGCTTGCCAGCTTGCTTCTTCATGCGTTGCTGAGCGCGATGAAGGTTTTGGTGGACCGCGTCGAGCATGGTGGAGCGTTGAAGGAGCCGCGCAAGCGCGTTCTTGGCGATGATTTTGGTGGACCGTCGGGGTGGAGCGCCGCGTCACCACCATCGGAGAGAGACCAAAGTGTCGAGGTGGGCGACCGTAGAGGATCTAGAAGGGTGTCCGGTTGGCCGCCTAGTGAAGACTAGTGTTGTACCAGTATTCCACCAGTGGAACCCACTTCAGCCATTGGAGGGGCAAGAGCTCACGATGCAGCGCAGGAACATCTCAAGGCATTGATTAACCCGTTCCGTCTGGACGTCGGATTGTGGATGGTACACCGAGCTCACCGCTAGAGTAACCTACGCAACACGAAATAGTTCCTGCCAAAGAAAACTAGTGAAGATTCGATCACGATCACTCACAATGAACTATGGCATGCCGTGGAGTCGATAAATTGTGTCAAGCAATGTCTGGGCGACAGTGTGCGCTGTGATGGGGTGGAGCAGTGGAATGAAATGAGAAAACTTGCTAAACTTGTCGACCACCACCATCAGGCAATTTGCAGACCTAGAGCGAGGCAGCCCTTCGATGAAATCCATCATGAGTACTTGCCATTATTCAGATGGAACCGGAAGTGGAGACAATAATCTTGGGTACCTTGCACGATCCGACTTTGCTTGAACGCAGACAATTGCGACGAACTGCTTCACACCAGTTTTAAGACCTTGCTAGGCAAAGCGCTTCCGCACCCGGTTTAGAGGCACGGGGAATCCTAAGTGCCCCCATAGGGGAATCGTGCAACGCTACAATGATACGTTGTTGGAGCCCCGAAATGTGACCGATCCAAACCCTTTTGTTCAGGCGGATAATTCTAGCATTCAGAAGATAAGGTGGGTGAGAATTAGGTGCAACTTTCAACTCTTGGAGCAGCTTGCGTGATAGAGGGTCTCGTAGACAACACATACTTGGGATAGCCATTCAGGTGTAGCAGAGGAAATAGCATTGAGCTGAGTAGACGGGGAAGGGTGCCTGGACAGCACGTCGGCCGCTTGACTCAAAATGACTAGTTTGTAAACCACCTTGTAACCCAACGCTTAACGTTGTATGGATGGCGTTGGTCAGAAATGTGAATGAGTCTTCGCTGATCTGTGAAGATAATGAATTCCCCGCGCTGAATTTAGGAGCGCCACTGATCAATGGCTAACAAAACCACAAGGTATTCTTTTTCATACGTCGAGAGCCCTCGAGTTCGAGGCCCGAGAGACTTTCTGACGAAAGCAAGTGGATGATCATCTTGTAACAAAGACCGCCCCTACTCCATTGTCACTGGCATCGGTCTCGTATCTTGAATGTCTTTGAGAAATTTGGGAGTGCGAGGTCCGGAGCGGATACTAGAGCTTGTTGTAGAGCGCTGAAGGAATCTTGATGAGATGTAGTCCATATGAACAAGGCGCCTTTCTTTAAGAGGTCCGTCAAAAGGACGAGCTATGATGTCAAAGTTCATAACAAACTTGCGGTAATAACCTGCAAGACCGAGAAAGCTGCGTAGTTACTTGACGTCCTCCGCCGCCGCCAAACATTGTCTTGCACCTTGCGAGGGTCGGTTGCTACTCCATCGGGGTTGATCACATGGCCTAAATAGGCAATACTCGCTGAGAAAACTTACATTTGGATAGCTTCACTTGCGCCGATCTTTGGCTAGCAAGGACAACACTTGTGAAGATGAGAAAGATGCTCCTCGTAGGGACCTCGCCAGTAGATCAAATTATCATCGAAGACCACAATGACACACTTATGCAAAAGAGAATGAAGCGTCAAGTTCATGGTGCCTTGAAACCTATTGGGTGCCCTAGTTAGACCGGCGGACATAACTGTGAACTCAAAGTGACCCTAGTATGGCCGAATGCCGTCTTGTGTTCTTCCCTCGGTGCCAATCGGATTTGGTTGAAGCCCGCTCACGATGCCCCAGACAGCTCGTCGAGTAATTCGTCAACTACTAGAATCAGAAACTTGGACTTTACTATCGAGAGCGTCAACTACTAGAATCGAAATTTGGACTTTACTACCACATAGAAACGCCAGCCCCTCGTCTTTCTTCCGACCATCGAGCGAGCAAGAGAATGCACTCCCGCTTGGTTGTATCAAGCCTGACTCCAACATCTCTGTGACTTGGGACTCAATCTTAGTCTTCAGAGCTGGGTTATAGTGGTAAGCTCTTACTGACACTGGGCTAGCACCGGCTACCAGCGGCATAATATGATCACAAGAGCGTCTGGGCGGTAACTCTTTTGGCTCAACAAAAACTAGCTTGAACTCCTCTAGAATAGCTTGGACCATAGGGTCAGATGGAGTAGGATCCGAAGTAGATGTATCACTAGCAATATGAAACAACTGAACGACCGAAAGGCGGTGGCGATTGAGCAATCCCGCCCTCGCAAAGAACACCGCCTATTAATGGTGGATCGCATCAACTTTTTACCATAAATAAATAGAACATATAAGAACAAGAACACTAGAAGGTAGGGTTCATACTAATGAATTCCATGAGTTTTGTTGCATACTCATTAATATTCTAGAAAATAAAAGAAAAGAGAAGAAATAGAGGAATAGAAGAAAAGGACCGAAACAAGATGATTAGTATAAATTTCGGGGACCTAAAGGATACAAGAAGACAAATTGCACAAGCTAGGGCCCACACATCAACATGTGGGGCCAGGTGGCTTGCCCTTGTCGAGCCACATGGCCTGCCTTCCAAAAAGCTTCTCACAACCGACCTATGAAGTAGATCTAAGCCGTCCCAATCAAGTCGGTTTGATTCAAGGGCAAAGATTTATCCCATGGGGTTATATAAGCAAGGGCGGACTTCTCCCCTCAAACCCTAACTCAAGATCTTGATAATTCATCCGAGATAAATAGAGGGCGAGCCCCCTTATTTGTTTGACCAATGTCACATGTATTTGCTAGGATAGAGGGAAACAAGGGTTCCATTCTAGAAACATCATCTGCGTCTGTAGTTGTCTTGATCCACGGATAACAAGCTAAATAAAACAGATCAATATTATTATGAGTACCGCCATATTTGTACTTTTATTTATAATTTACATATATGTTACCAACCTCATTGAGACAATCCATATAGTGAATATTTAGTGCTTCACCATATGCGGCAGAAACTAACATGTTTGATATTGGTTGTTGAATGCCAATCCCATCCCCTAGAAGCAAAAGAAATATAAACAAAACTATCTACTATCTAATGATAAGGAAAGCTAAAAATGAACTGAACAAAAAAACTCACATGTCTAATTAGCCTGTCTAGTTTCAGAATTAATGAATTCGACATCTCATTACTAGCGACCTCCTCACTTGGAATAAATAACCAATCCTTTGAGCCAATTTTGCTATGTTTGCCATAGATTTCCTCACTTGGAATTAACTCTCAATCCTTTGAGTCACTTTTGGTATTATAATGCATATTAAGTTTGTTGTGTTTAGCAATAATCATTAGTAATAATAAAATTTATCTAGCATTGATCCTCAATTGATGGTATAAGAAATATATAAAATTGGTCAATAACTACCATCAGCACACACCTATCTAAGATACAATTCCATGTACGTAAGCTGAAGCTAGAACAATAGTATAAATGACTAATGCTTTGTCGCTTCAAGATCTACAAACTGATGTACAAATGTATAATTATGTACATTAAACTAAATCTTAACAACTCAAGATCCACTATTGTGTAGATCTTTTGTATACATTCTATACAAATATGATAGAGGTACTATAATCAACCAGAGTACTATTTATACCATGCAAACCACGGAGATTTGAAACGGAGTAGAGCAACCTATGGAGATTTGAAACCGAAAGAGCAAACTACGGAGATTGAAATGGAGCGAGCAAACCATGGAGATTTGAAGCTACGTAACATCCACCATGAAGAGAGAGGAGATAGGCAGGATTACTCACTATAGCAAACGAGAGGGTTCTAGATACGCACTACGCCGATGTCGAGGCCGCCGGGCGAGCAAGCCGAGGCGGTACTCGAAGTTGGCCATGCCGACCTCGCCAGGGTGGTGGAAAGGGCCATCGCAGCCTGAATGGAGGCTACACGCTTCAAGGATCTACCGACATCACTCTCCCTATCCTCCGCCAAAGTATGATGAGGTCGATCCGTGAGCCCCTCCTCGTCGGAGGAGTTATCGCCTCACGCCGCCGCAAATAGCCGTGTGAGGACGTGGCACAAAGGGGAGAGGGCGATAGTGGAGGGGAATAGCACCGCTCGAGCGCCTACAATCTCCATCGCTAGGGTTTCGTGGCGGAGGGCAGCTCGGGGGAGCAGCGCGCGGTGGGATTTGCAGCGGGCCGTGGGCACGAGGAAATGGAGCGCACGCGGGAGATGGAGCGGAGGGGAGGTTTTTGGTCTTGTTTTTCAGTGACAATGTTGTTGCATATGATGATGACTTTGAAGTCCTTAACTGGTGGCATGAGCATAAACTAAAACTAACTATCCAATTCTTTCTATGTTGGCTAAAGATGTTATGACTGTTCCTGTGTCTACTTGTTCTTCTGAGTCTACCTTTAGCCTTACTTGCAAGATTATTGTGGAATGACGGCGAGTACTTGAACTCACATACGATCGAGAAGCTTGATAAAGGATTGGGAGCTAGGGCAAGAGAAGGCACAAAGAGTTGAGAGTGAAACTGAGTTGTAAGGACATCTATGTTTTGAAACTGTTAATTATAGGAAATTTGAGCTATGAGTCGTACTCTTCTCCTATCTAGGGTTTTATATCACGAGGTGTGAGTTTTACCTAAATAGGTTTTTAATGAGGTGACATTGCACTCACAGCTCAAATTTCTTTTATGTCAAATCTTTCTATGTTTGAATCTGTGATATTATTAATCCTTGTGATATTTGAAACTGTGATTTTGTTAATCCTTGTGAAAAACTGAAAAAAAACATGTGTTTCTAGATCACCGTGCTTGGGCTGGCATGGGTGGAATTAAGGCCCGTGCTTTTTCGGGCAGACACGACCCAAAAACAGGCCCATGGTGGAGTTAGCTTGTGGCGTCCTTGGTTGCTTTGGCCCGAGCACTAGGTCTCCAACATGGAGGTCTCAATTTCTGTCGTGTTTGTCGTGGTAGCGTCGTAGTCTCTGCTGGTATCTTACAATTGTGATTTCATTTCCTCCAGCCTTATAATACATGCAATGGTACTACTGTTATACTACCTCCTCTTTTCATTCTATTTAGTTTTGATAAAGACTTTTATGCTCCTACAGATTTACATGCAGGTTGCCTAATTACCGATCGCTAAACCCACCTGGTGGATACCAATGCATCCAAAGGCTTCCTCTTCCACATCAACAATTCATTAACTCTATTTTCACATGATGTAGTAACTAACCATAATATCCACTCAAACTAATTTTATGTCTTTTTCACCTTGGTAGATATAGGCCAAATTCATCACCAGAACATCCACTGAAGGTTGATGTCACCATGTGACTATCATAACCATAACCACAATATAGATCATGGATACTTGAGGACATGGATTGGGTGACACCTGCTGCGGCCACAACCCACACTGTTTAAGACATAGTGCTCCCTCCTATGTATGAATCTTGGTTGTCCAATACTCAGTAAAAAACCACTTACACTCATGTGCAAACAGGATCCACAGTACCTTCTATTGCCATTTTCTGACAACTATATACCATCTATTGCCATTTTCTGACAACTATATACCTGCTTTCGTGCTCTAAACTCATTATTTTCCATGTTACAAACACCTTCTCCCATTAGAAGCCGCCGGAAACCCTTTTCACAGTGTTCAAAATTGATGGTACCAAAATGTTGATGAAGCTAAAGAGCATGAGGAGTATTAATGTAGTGTAGGTTTTATAGTCATTCATGTAACACATTTTTAATTCAACTTGGATTATGTAAAGAAGCTCAGCAGCCCCAAAAAGTCCTAATAATTAGTTTAGTTATACATGTGTATGAACGGTAATACGTGAAAGGGAAGTTGTGTTAGTACCTACCAAATCCATAATCTAGATGAATGAATGAAGCCAGGAAGGAAAGGATAAGGTTCCCAATTCAGAATATGTTGTGGCAAGGAAAGCCAAGCACACTTCTACGTTGCCGAATAAAAGTTAACTTTGACCATAAATCTGCAAGTTTGTAATAACTTTGAAATTAATACATGGCGCGTGTAGGGCACCTAGGTAGGTGGCCCCACAGGCTGCGCCATGTAGGCACCAAGGTAGGTGGCACACGCCGGGCGGAGCGAGGGGGCCAATAGGGGGCCAATGCCCCCTCCTCCCCAAACGACCAACACAACCTTTTTTTTTATTACACTTTTACTAAAAGAAAATTGATCGTGCGAGTTGATTGTTTTAAAGCTTCGTCTGAAACGGAAAAATCACATATACATATGTGGCGCCGAGTGCTGCGGGCGGAAGGCCCATGGTGAAGGTCTTGACACACGTGTGCTCAGCCTCCTATCAGTGTCAAACTAGACGCCAAACACACGCCGCCGCTGAATCTGGCGCCTAGGTCGTACCTCGTGATGAGGAACTCAGGTGTTGGCATGAGCGTCGGCTCCACAATGTACAAGGAGGAGTCCTACAAATGTAAAGCAACACCGCCAGATGGGGTCTAGCGCGAGGTTCAAAACCAAGGCGGCCGCCAAGCGTGGGTCCATGAGGCGTTCCACACCGCGGGCGAAGATGATCCCGCGTAACGAGGTCGCCAATCGGGTTCCCGATCCAGCCCGGCGACCGTGGATGTGTGGCTTGAGCACAGCATGGACGCCAGCTCTGCCGAGCCATTGGTGATGTCGAGTAGGATTGGCGGGATTCGATGCAGAGGACAGCGAGGTCGGCATGGCCGACGAGGAGTGGGGCGGCCAGCGCCCGATGGGGCTCCAATGACAGGAGAACACCGCCTTGCGCCCAACGTCCTTGAGGTGGAGATGATCAACGATGTCACATAGTAGTGAGTCGCGACGCGGGCCGAGAGGCGGTTGATGCCCCCGGGGCATCACCGTTGAGTTGAAAACCTCGCGGTTGTAACAATCTGATTTTTGATGACTTTTCAAATTCGCTAAAAATTTAAACTTTTCAAAAAATCTTGACGTTTTGCCTCTCTAACACTAGAGAGGAAATAAGAGAAAAAGGGAAAAAGGAAAAAAGGAGAAAAAGAGGAAGAGCTCACGGGCTACCACTCCCATGGCCCAACTTCCTCCTCTCTCTTTTCCTTCTCTCGAAGTTGGGCCAGCCCAAGCCGCAACCCGTCCCCTTCCCTTCTTCCTCCTCCCTCCCTCTTCCACCTCCGAACACCGCATGGGTGCGCCTACCTCTAGTCTCGCATCAACGGCGGGAAGCAAGGCCACAGACGCCAGCGGACCGCCTTGACACTCGAGTCAGCCAGGGCTACCATCAAGGCCACACAAAGGACGACGGCGACCTAGGCACGGCACCCGCATGGCAACCAACGCACCGGCCACACGCGAATCGGGCGACATGACCGCCGCGACCATCCTGGCCTCGTCGGAGTAACTACGGTGCAGCCACGCCAGCCGCACCGCCAGAGCCATCAAGCACCAGGGTTTGCTAGAAAATATCGGCACGGTAGGGAAAATATCTCCCCGGCAGCTGTCGGCTGTGGCCGCCTATAAATAGCTCCCCGGTGCCCCTCCGACCTAGCCCCTCTCCTCGGTGCTGCGCCTAGAGCTGGAACACAAGCTCTCACCCTCCATTCTCCGTCTCCTTTCCCCTCCAAGATGCTCTCCGCATCTCCCCCAAACCGAGCCCGCCCCGCCAAAGCGAGGTCGAGGCCGGACGATGTGAGCGACTTGGAGCAACAATAGGTGAGCTAGTATGTTTCCCCAAGCCCTTCTCTTTTCATTCCTCTACTTCACTTCCGTTTTCATCCCCACATGACCTTCGAGAGCCCGCCACCGTCGGCCTTGGCGGAACATGCCACTTTGCAATGGGGTAGCCCCTACTCCGCTACCCTACACTGCCCAACGGGGCTAGGGGAGCCGAAGGGGTGCCGGTACGCCCCACGCGACGAGCTTTGGGACGAGCGCCCGGCCATCCCAATTAAACTCCGGCGAGCCACCACCGCTTCGGGGGTGACGGACGGAGCCACCCGACGTCGCCAAGTATTTGAAGAAAACAAGGTTAGGACGGGACCAACCATGTGCCGCCACGTAGCCTCCCGACGGCTGCCATTCCTTCCCGTTACATGCCACGTGGGGTGGGCCTTGGGTCCACTGGTCAGCAGAAGGGTGGAACATAGTTTTGTACACACACGAGAAAATGCTATGTACACCAAACTAGTACCCCATTTGTTATATACCTATTTTCCAAAACTCAAAAAAATTCTAGAAAAAATGTAAATAAACTAGATCATGTGGAGATAATTGTCATGTATTTTACACTATTTTTCTCTTAATAAAATATTAACATAAAAATCACACTTAGTTTATAATCTAGGATGAATATTTGGAAAACCATAACTATCAAATCGTAACTCGATTTGGGTCCCACCACTTCCGATATTTTTTTAAAATTGATCTTTATTCGTTTCTAGTGTTTTCACCCATCATCACATGGTTTCCTTTATCGTTTTATGAACACCCTAATAATTACTTCGATAATCTCACCGAACGGAATAGCCCATGAAGACCTCTATCGGGAAGAAGACGACTCGACTTCGTATCAAAGCCCGATGACATCCACAACCCAAGCAAGTCCTTACCCCTAATCTGACCGATTATTGTGCAACTAAAGACAATTAATGTGATGATAAGATAAGTATGATCACGACATAATCGTTCTAAGTGAACATAAAATGATAAATGTTTATGAGCTAAGTGCCGTAGTACTCTTGGGCTATATGCGTGAGACTTCGTTGAGTTTTGTCGTAATGTGATCTTGAGCTAATAATAATTTAGGATATAGTAGTATGTGCTAAAATGAACCTAAACAACCAAAGAGGTGGGTGGTATTAGTCTACATGGAGGTGGACTAATAAGTTTTCGAATCAAGTAGGGATTCTGCGGTCCGCCTCGTAAGGACCGGTTCATAGACCATCTACTTAGTGTGATTATCCGTATAACCACACGCCTAGATGGGGGAGGCCGGATCTCACACCCCGTTAGATTGATGTATATTTAATACCTAGGAGGCCGATAGTAGGCAAAAAGGTCTATTGGGAGCTAACGCGGATGCTTGGTGATCTTCCATTTTTGGGTTGGTGTGGATGCTAGGTGATCTTCCACGCTAAGTAATTGAGAAGTGATTTTATATGAATAATGATATCGATGAATTGTTGGGATGCTAAGTGATCTTCCCCGTTGGGTTGTTTGTGTGATCTTTCCATTAGGGTGCTAGGTGATCTCCCCGTTCCAACCCACGAGAAGCCTTTGGTGAAGAATATACTAAGATCTAGGTTTGCTACTTTGTTGGTATTTGATAAGCCTACGAGAAATATTTATAGTTTGTATAATCCGCAAGCGAACGGATACCGGTGAGCACTTCACCCCGAGAGGGGTTTTAATATCGAATCCACAGGAGAATGATGTGAAGATAACTGAGGCATATAACTAATCCCCTGAAAGCAGCAATCAAGGACTTGAGAGGATATAGAGGTAAGGAGATTCCTACGGTTGCCTAGTTCTTACCCTTGTAAGCAATGTTGATATTGTCTTAGGGGGGACATTACTCAAAGGAAAGCGAGGGGCGAAAACGTGCAATCCTCCAAAACATGGTCCTACTTGGCCTATCATTTGGGGGTGGACTCCAAAGGAATCAATGGTACTTGTCACTACCACGAACTACCACACGTCCCGGAATGTAGGGTGCATTCACAAGCAACCTCGGTCTAAGCACCACGCCTAAACCTAAGTTAACTCCTCTAATCTATAGGGTCCTACAGATTAAAGTACTCAAACAAGAGTTGTGAACAATAAGAGCAATAAGAACATTTACTTACTTAAATAAGAACTTGATCCACCATAGAAGTCTCGTGGATCGGGGCCCCAATGCTAATGGGACTTGATCCCGATGGTACAAGATGTAGAGGAGTCACCGACAGTCCTGCTTCCTCGGCAGCCTCTTCCCTTCACCCATGCTTTAGCTCGAGGAACAAGATTAGCTCTAGTCTCTCTCATGGGAACTATGGCTCTAATCTCTCTTGATGCTTGCTCTCAACTCACTCTAGGGTTTCTAATTCTACATGAATTTCTAATCTAGATTGGAACTAGAGAGGAGAGGTTGTCCTCACATTGGGACACCTCTATGACCAACAGTGTCAAGAGATAATGAATAGAATGAGTTAGGGTTTAACCCTGGGGTCAGGGGGTCTTCTTATATAGGCCTTGGCGATGAACGATGACCATTGGATCAAACCGACCTTGGCAACGATGTAGATACAACCTCAAAGTCGGTTACAAACCGACCTAAAAAGATGAAGCTGATTGGCTACAACACCCTGGCGGCCGGCCTAATCCTCTCTAGCGGCCGCCAAGAGATAAGATCACATCGTGATCTCCCTTCTCCTGGTGTCTTCTGGTATCTTCTAGAGTGTTTTAGTCCACATTTTGGGTTGAGTTACTTCAAGGTTAAGTCTTGTCATCGTATGGGATGTAAACTCTTAGGTTTCTCACCGTTCTTCTCTGCTTTTATCTGTTTAATCCATGAAAAGATATAAATCACCAAAGCTCGTGGAATTATGTTAGTGTGGATACAGGATCACCAAAGAACTCTATTGAAGTTGTTCGCGAGGGTTCTATCCTAGCCTGCGGCCACAAACAACTCCCAGAAGGCAATAGAAGCATAGCTACGGTGACTTCTGTTGTAACTAGGATAGAACACTAGTCAAATTACCTTGTTTAGAGTTCGGGTGTTCGGTTCCTCTACGGACAACCCTCTCTGTATCCGATTAGGATCGTAGCGAGTTCCTTGGCCCCTTGGACTATAAAAGGCGGCCAAGGAACACCTCGTAGAAGGAGAGCGAACGAACATACGAGGAAACAAGCTTGGCGAGGACCAAGCGGCGTAAGCTCCACCGGCCGATTCCCGGCTAACTCCATCAATCAAAAAAACAGGCTCACGCCGGGACGTAAAGGTCTTTACTCGATCCTTGATCGAGGGCCTTTCCAATATAAAAACCCCGCTCTCCATGTCAGGCCATTTTGCGAACAAACCGCCGGGCTCCAGGTTCATCGAGGCCCGAACAAACTGCCCGTTCACCCGTGGCGGGCTCTCGGTAAACAAAACATCGACCGGTGGCACGCCCGGGTAGGGGCTCTCGTCGAATTTCAGCCGAGAGTCCGGCGGACTGACATCATGGGTACATCGGCGAGAAGGACGATCATCTTCGGATCATGGGCTTGCGAGATCGGCGACGGCGGCAAGACTCGAAGCTACATCTTGAGGATTCCAAGACCGACGAGCAGAAACTCGCCCGAAGCTCCGGCAATCGACAATTGCGAAGCCGCCTCGAAGACGGAGAACAAACTTGAAGCCTGCTCGGAAACCAACACGGAAGGACCCAAACCCTAAACCAACTCGGGGAAGGTGGACAACCAGGACTCAAGTGCGGATTCCGAAGGCAACTCGCAAGATACAACTCCAACTCCGACTTGGACATGGGAAGCTACACCAACTCCGGTTTGGATAAGGGAAGCTACTCCAACTCGAAACTTTTTTAGCCAACACTACTCCAACTCGGAGAAAGAAGGCAAATTTGGATATAACCCTAGACACCAGTCCATTACCTTTTCGCCTTCCTACGAGATTACGCAACGCAAAGATACGCGTATTCAAGGAGCGCCAAGACAACTCAAGAGAAGATTGGAGATTCCTTTGGAGGGCGCGCAAAGAGGGCTCATATTGACAAGAACCCTGTCGATGTTTTTGCACGACCGAGAGCCGCCACGGGGGTGAACCGGGCGGTTTTGTTCGGGCCTCGGCGAACCCGGAGCCCGGTTTGTTGCGCAAATGACATGGAGAGCGGGGTTTTTATATTGGTTCGGGCCCTCGATCAAGGATCGAGTAAAGACCTTTACGCCCAGTCGGGCGTGAGCCTGTTTTTCATTGATGGGGTCACCGAGAATCGGCCGTGGAAGCTTACAAAGACTTGGTCGTCGGCCAAGCTTGTGTTCTCAGTATGTTCGTGCTCTCGCTCCCCTCTACGAGGTGTTCCTTGGCCGCCTTTTATAGTTCAAGGGGCCAAGGAACTCGCTACGATCCTAGTCGGATACAGAGAGGGTTGTCCGTAGAGGAACCGAACACCCAAACTCTTTACAAGGTAACCTGACTAGTGTTCTATCCTAGTTACAACAGAAGTCACCGTAGCTATGCTTCCATTGCCTTCTGGGAGTTGTTTGTGGCCGCAGGCTTGGATAGAACCCTGCGTACAACTCGATAGAGTTCTTTGGTGATCCTGTATCCACAAGCCCCCGAGCATCTCAAGGTCGAGTCTTGAGGGTTGTCTTGCTCTTCTCGGGCGAGGCCTTGATATGGTCTTCAAGATCATCTTACGGAGTGCAATTTTGAAAAAAGTGCACCCGTAGGGTGTAGCCCCCGAGCTTCTTGCTTTTTGGCACAAAGAGCTGGAAGGTCTTTGAGTTCTTCTCCTCCGTCTTCGAGTTCTTCCCGTTGTCGGAGCTCTTCTTTCTGCGAAAGGACAGCCTTGCTCCGCTAGCCCCCGAGCATCTCAGATTTGAGTCATGAGAGCTGTCTGCTCTTCTCGGGTGCGGTCTTGATGCGGTCCTTGTTGTTTTCATACGGTGTGCACTTTGCTGAAAAAAGTGCACCCGTAGGGTGTAGCCCCCGAGCTTCTTGCTTTTTGGTACAAAGAGCTGGAAGGTCTTTGAGTTCTTCTCCTCCGTCTTCGAGTTCTTCTCGTCGTCGGAGCTCTTTTGAAAAAATCGCACCCCGGGTACCCTGTAGCCCCCGAGCGTCTAAGAGCTCTTCTCTAGGTTGAGCATTTAGGGGTTCTTCATTTTACCCGGGATTTTGACCGTTTCTCTTTTTCTGTGCGGTCACGGGAGTCACAGTGCGCTTTTACTGCGCTCCATTTTTCAGGAAACGTCAGTGCATGGCAGTCATTGCCATAAATTCCCTTCTGCGTGATTTAAGGTGACCGCTCCTTTTTGGTGGTTGCTTCGTCTTCCGTGGACTTGGTCCATAGGCGTGCTGCTCCGCCTATAAATATGGCCCGTTTTTGCTTCGGTGAGGATCCGAGTATCCTTCTTCTTCTCTCGCTTCTTCTTCTTCTAGACGCTTTCCCTTCTCGTAGAAAAAAAAAAGCGTTCGAGCTTCGGATCCATGGTGATGCCTTTGAGTGAGTTGGATCAGCCCCGGCGTCTTCTTTAGCCTTTCTAGGGTTCTTCCGTGAGTGAGGGATGTCTTGTGAAATGGAGTAGAAGGGGACTACTCCGGCGGCGGTTCCACTCTTGGACGTGGCTAGCGGTGGGAAAGGGATGCCTTGCGATCGAGTTTTTCTTCGCTCCGTCGTCCTATCCCACTTCGCCGGCCTTTGCAGATGAGTTGGGCAGTGTACTTCCAGTTGCTCCTTAGCTTGAGTAGGGCTAAGGTGCTTTCTTGGTCGGCTAGACCGATCCTCACGATGTCCATCGGCTCGAGTTTCTTGGAGAGGATAGCACCTGCTGCCTAGTTCAAGGGGGTTATCTTTCCCTAGATTCTTGCCTTTGAGTCTTGAGGAACTGCCGTGTTCGTACTCTTGTGGTACTTTGCTCCTTTCCAAGGTGTTGTGCTTGCGTGAGGGTTCTTTTTCCCTAGGCCAGCAGCTTTGGAACTCTGTGGTCCGTTGGTTTCCTGTGTGTTCTGGGTTCTTCGGGCTTCGGTACTTCCGTGCCGGTGTCTTTGATTCCTCCGTGGTCTTCTTAGTGCTCTTTGGTGTTTTGAGCTCCCTTGTAAGGGTCTTGACTTCTTGGTCAAGATATGGAGGGGTCCTCTTCTTGGCGGTTGAAGTCAGCTTGGTGGAGTTTGGAAACAGGTCCTGGCGCTCTATCTTCATCGCTCTTGGACATGGACTCCTTCTGTCTTCTTCGAAGTACTCTTCAGAGTTGTTGGGCTTCTGGCCTTCTTTTGTATGCGGGAGTTCTTGTTGGGCTCCTAGTGCATCTGAGTCTTCTTTGTATCTTGTAGGGAGTTGTTTCCCATGTAATCTGTAATCTTCAAGATGTTGAATAAAGAGATCTGTCCCTTTATCTGTTTTGTACTTGTTCTTTTGTATGACTCTGATCTGCCTTCGTGCAGGCTTGTTGTAATTTGTCTTCTGCTTATCATTGCTGTGGTCTTCCGAGTTCTTCTTCTTCAGATGACTTGATGTGATTGCGCCTTTAGAGCTCTTCCTCAGGCTTCCGGTTCTTATGTCCTTCATGTAGGTTCGCGCCGAGTTGTTTGGAGTCACTCAGTGTTGTGACACCAGTGTTATTTTCGGCTGATGATCCAGCTTGCCTTTCTGTAGACTTGGCTGTTCGTAGAGTTGAAGTCCTGCTTCGAGTTGTCGTCATGTTCTCCCCGACCGGTCGGCTTGTCTTCTTGTAGATCCGCCGAGGTTAGCGTAGGATCTTGTCCTTGTGCGCCTTTGGGTTGTTTCTCCCTTGACGCGTCGGTTTAGCTTTTTTGTAGTAGATTGGAGTCTTGCTTCAGTGCTTCAGAGTTCTTTCTTCTGAAGGACTCAGCTTGCCTGTTTCTGTAGACTTGGCTGGTAATAGTCCTGAAGTTCTCCTGAAATCCAGTACTGTTTTTCCTGGAGTGTCAACCCGCCTTTTCTGTTGGCTTGGTTGGAGATATTTGTAGAGTCTTGCTCTGGTTTGTCTGGATTTTTCCTCTGACAAATAACTTCTGTCTTCTTTCTGAGACTTGTCATGATGATTGGAGGCTTGTTCTTGATTTCCAGAGTTCTTCTTTCTGGAGTATCAGCTCGTCTTCTTTGTAGATTAGCTGATAATAGTTTCAGAGGCTTGCTCCCGGTCTTCGGGGTTGTTCTTACGAAGTTTCACTCGTCCTTTCGTAGACTTGCTGAAAAGTAGTTGTAGAGTCTTGCTCCCCGATCTTCGGGGTTGTTCTTACAAGATTCAGCTCGCCCTTTCTGTAGACTTGCTGATTGTAGTTGAGTCTTGCTCTTGGTCTTCAGAGTTTTTTTTTCTAAAGATTCGGCTCGTCCTTTCTGTGGACTTGCTGATTGTGGTTGAGTCTTGCTCTTGGTCTTCAGGGTTGTTCTTCTGAAGACTCAGCTCGTCCTTTCTGATGACTTGCTGATTGTGGTTGAGTCTTGCTCTTGGTCTTCGTGGTTGTTCTTCAAGATTCAAATTTCGTCCTTTTCGATGACTTGGCTTTGATTGTGGTTGAGTCTTGCTCTTGGTCTTCAGGGTTGTTCTTCTGAAGATTCAGCTCGTCCTTTCCTTAGACTTGCTGATGGTGGTTGGGGCGTCCCCCGGTTTGCCAGGGTTGTTTTCCTCTGGCTTGTGACTTGCGTCTTCTTCTGAGACTTGTCACGATTGTTCGGAGGGTTACTCCAGGCCGTTAGGTTTCTCCATTTAGGCCCTCTAGCATTTGTCCTTTCTTGGACGTGCTAGTGTATTTTGGTGGAGTCGTGCTCCTGAAAGAGTTGTTCTAACTCAAGGTTGCCTCTTCTGGGCTAGGGCTCTCCCATGCTGTCCAGTGGACTATCGCATGACGTCCCTTGAAAGGTTCTCAGTCCGGGCCCATTTAAGTGCACTGCGGACTGAAGGTCAAGATGGTTGGGTTCATATTTCATAACACTACAATCCACCTTGCTTGGTTTGGGCTGCTCTGCTTTCTGAGAGACTTTTGTGAGACGATGGGTTTCTATTTCACAACACTATACCGTTCACGCCCGATTCGAAAGGCCGTCCGCCGTCATTGGACATAGTGGCGCTTTCTGGACCCTTGATGGCCTCTGTGACCTAGACGGGCCGATCCCAACGTCGTCTTTTTCCAAGAGTCGAAGTTCACGATCTTCCGCTAGGATTTAAGGTGTGGACGCTATTCCAGAGCTAGGACTTCGCGTGGTTCCACCCTTGGAATTTGACCTCCGTTCTGGTGGTCGGGTTTGCCTTCTTTTGGTCGACTTCTTTTTTGCGAAGTGCCAATTCGGGCTGTTTTGTTCTTCTCCCATAGGAGGCATGCAGCTTCACTGTGGGCAACTTGTTTCTGTTGAAGTGCCTGGTGGCTGCGTATTTTGTGACCTCTTTGGATGGTCCAGAGTTCTTCTCAGGCTTGATCTTCTTCTTCTTGAAGTGTCAGAGAGTTGTTATTGCGTTACGCTTCTCTTCTTCGCCGCCTTGAGTTCCTCGATTATGGATAGAACCTTCTGAGCAGGTTTATGTGCCAAGAGTTTCGATTTCTTCTCCTTGCTTTGTCATTAGCTTGTAGGTTCCCCGGTCCCAATTACTCCTTTGACGATATATGGATCTTCTCATGGGGAAAGCGGTTTGTGCTTGCCTTAGTCTTTTTGCTCCTCTTGAGTACTTCATCTCCCGGGTTGAGTTTTCTTGGACGTGTGCTCTTGTCGTAGTGCCTTCTGAGTCCTTGCAGATACCTTGCGTTCTGTAGGATGGCATTTGTTCTGACTTCTTCTGCACAGTCGATTTCTAGTCTTCTTGTCTGTTCTCCTTCCCCTTCTTCGAATTGCTCGATCCTTAGAGAGCTCCATATGAGGTCTGCCGGTACAATGGCTTCGATCCATAGGTCGGAAGAAGGGTGAGTAGCCTGTTGCTCTGCTGATTTGAGTTCTTAGGCCCCAGACAACTTTTGGGAGTTCTTCAATCCATTTGGCTCTGTAGTCTTTGAGTTCTTCGTATAATCTTGGCTTTAGTCCGGCAAGGATGAGTCCGTTTGCTCTCTCGACTTGTCCGTTAGCCTCGGGTGTGCTACGGAGGCGTAGTCTATCCGTATGCCACAATCTTGTGCCCAATCTTCTAATTAACTGCCGCCGTGAATGTGTGATGATCGAGGTCGATGATGATCTGTTGGGCATCCCAAATCGTGCATGATCTCTTGGATGAACTCGACCGCTTTGGAGGAGCTGAAGGTGACCAATGGCTTGTATTCTATCCACTTGGTGAATTTGTCGATGGCGACGTAGATGTACTCATATCCTCCCTTTGCTCTCTTGAGTGGTCCGACTTGATCCGGTCTCCAAAGACGAAAAGGCCATGTTGGTGGTATGCGGTCGGGTTGTGTCTTTGGTACATGCGCGCTTGCCTTGCGAACATCCGGCATCCTTTGCATTTTCTCGACGAGTTCTTCTCAAGTCTTTGAGGGTCATTGGCCATAGTATCCTGCTCAATGCTTTTCCCACGAGGGTTCTTGACGGCGTGGTTTCCACAAAGATCCAGTGGATTTCTTGGAGGATGTCCTTTCCTTCTTCGGAGCTTATGCATTTGAGTAGTACTCGATGATGCTTTGCTCTCTTATAAAAGCTTGTCCTTGATGAGCACGTAGTTCTTGCTTCTTCTCAAGATCCCGGTTGCTTCACTTTGTCTTCGGGTAGTGTCTTGTTCTTGATGAAGTTTATGATGTCTTCGATCCGGGGAGTTGTTCTTCGACTGGAGAGATTATCATTACTCCGTTTAGAGCCGATTGCTCTATGTTGTTTTCTTCCGGTTCTCCTTGATGGATGGTTTCAAGAGTTCTTTGATGAATACTCCCGGTGGGACTTGGGCTCACATCGGATCCGAGTTTGGCTAGCACGCTCTGTTTGCCACGTTCGTGTCTCCGAGCACGTGTAGGATCTCTAGGCCTTGGAAGTTCTTTTCCAAATTCTGTGCATTTCTGGCAATAGAGGCCCATGTTGTCCTTTGTATAGTCCCGGTCCTTGTTGACTTGATTGATGACAACCGCGAGTCGCCGTATACTTGTAGTCTCTTGATTCCCGAGTTCTTGCTATCTTGAGGCCGTGGATGAGTGCTTCATACTACGCCTCGTTGTTTGTAGCTTGCCACATGATTTGCAAAAGACGTGCTTGAGTTGTCTTCCTTTCCGGAGATCCGAATAGAATCCCGGCTCCGCTCCCCTAGCTTCAACGATCCATCAGTACATGTCCCAATGTTTCTTGATGCCGTCGGGTATGGGTTGTTGGAGCTCCGTCCATTCTCGCTATGAAGTCCGTAATGCACGGGATTTGATTGCTCTTCTTGGGGTGAACTCTAGATTCAACGCTCCGAGTTCTCTTGCCCATTTTGATATGCGGCTTTGTTGAATCTCTGTTCCTCGGGATGTCGCCTAGTGGTGAGTCGGGTTACCACCGTTATCTTGTGATTTGTCCGGTAAGTGTCGTAGCTTCCTTGATGTGATCGGTATGGTATAGAGTAGTTTTTGTACGTGAGGGTATCGAGCCTTGGACTCGAGATAGAACTTCGCTCACATAGTAAACCGGCCTCTGGACCTTGTTAGGTTGCTCGGGCTCTTCTCTTTCCACGATGATTCTTTGAGGCGACCATTTGTATTCGTTGCTTGCTATGTATAGCGTAGTTCTTCTTGATCCTTTGGAGGTGTTAGGACTGAGCTGTTTTAAAGGTACTGCTTGAGTTCTTCGAACGCTTTGTCAGCCTCCTCTGTCTATTTGAATTCTCCTTTTGTCTTGATGAGTTTGAAGAAGGGTAGCCCTTTCTCTCCAAGCTTGGATATGAATCTGTTGAGTGCCGCCATGCACCCTGTGAGCTTCTAGACGTCTTTGACACTTCGGGGTTGTGTCATCTCGTTGATGGCCTTGATCTCGCTTGGTGCCGGCTTCAATGCCTCTCGTTGACCAAGAATCCCGATGGCTGTCCCGAAGGTACTCCAAAGACGCATTTTGTTGGGTTGAGCTTCCACTTCCACTTGTTGAGGTTCTTGAAAGTCTCTTCCGGTCTTGAATTAGAGTCTACGGTTCTCTAGTCTTCACCACCACGTCGTCTCACGTAAGCTTCAAATTTTTGCCAATCTGCTCTCCCAAACAAGTCTCGTATCGCTCTTAGATACGTTGCTCTAGCGTTCTTTAATCCGGCGACATTGTTTTGTAGCAAAGGGGCACCGAAGGGGGTGATGAAAGAGGTCTTGCTCGATCTTCTTTCTTTAGTGCGATCTCGGTGATATCCCCGAGTAGCGATCAAGAATGATAGTAGAGCCGATCCCCGCCAGAGTCAACTATTTGGTCGATTCTTGGTTGCCCGGCGATCTTTTGGGCAAAGCTTATTCAGTCTCTCTAGTCCACACACATTCGCCCGGTCTGAGGTGTTCTTCTTCTCGAACTAGAACCGGGTTGGCTAGCCGGTCGGGGATGTAGGATTTCTCTCGATGAATCTGGGCCGCGAGTAGTTTTGCAATCTCCTTTTGATGGCTTCCTTCTTTTCTCGTGAAAACCTCCTTAGTCTTTGCTTGATGGGTTTGGATCCCATATTGATGTCAATTACAGTGCTCGGCCACTCCCTTGGTACGCCCGGGCATGTCCCGGGTTTCAGGCAAATATATCTTTGTGTTGCCTAAGGAAGCCGGTGAGCGCCGAATTCTATTTTGGGGATAGGTGGGCGCCGATGATCGCCGTCTTGGATGGATCGCCCGTTTGTAGATCAATGTGCTTGACGTCGGCTTTTCCCGGTGGAATCGAATTGCTTGCTTCTTGGCCTTCCATCTCGAAGTTCTTCTCCGGATTTGTATCCTCTCGCCATCTCGTTGAGTTCCTTTTTCTTCAAGAGCTCCCTGTCTTGTTTGCGATTTCCACGGCTTGTACGTCACACTCGAAAGCTTTCTTGAGGTCTCCTTTGATGGAAAGAACCCCAAAAGGTGCCGGCATCTTTAGTAGAAGATACGGGTAGTGTGGAATAGCCATGAATTTTGCAATAGCGGGTCTTCCCATGATGGCGTGGTATGGTGACTCGAGATCTGCCACTTCGAACTTGATGTACTCTGTCCGGTAATTTGATGGAGATCCAAATGTAACTGGCAAGGTGACTTGTCCAACTGGTATAGCTGCTCGTCCGGGTACTATTCCATAGAAAGGAGTGCTTGAAGGAGCGATAAGTCCGGAGAGGTCTAGTCCCATCTTGTCCAGTGTTTCTGAGAATATGATGTTCAACCCAGCTCCGCCGTCGATCAACACTTTGGTAACGGTCACTCCTGCTATTGTGGGTTCTAGCACCAAAGGATACAGTGCCGGCGTTGCTCACACACTTGTCCATTGATCCTCCCCGGTGAATCAATCGGATATTGGGACCAATTGAGGTAGCGCGGCTACCGCGGGTTCTCTACTGGCCATGATTGATCGGAGTGCTAGCTTGTCTTGTCTCTTGCTCTTTGATCCGGGTACTCCGGAGAATATGACGTTCAAGGATCTCGTTGCTTTCTCGGAAATCCCCGCCTTTGGCTCTTCAATGGCTTCTTCTCTCGCTTTTCTTGATTGTTTCCCTTCCGAAAGCGAGTTGTTTCCTCCCTTGTACTTTTCCCCGAAAGTAGTACGCTTCCCGAAATGTGTCTGCGGAGCTCCGGGATGGTAGATGCAGGGGTAGGTCTTCTAACTTGATATTGCTTGTATTCCTGTCGCCATTGTTGTTGTTGTTGAACCACTTGTTTGTAAGGTTTCTTTGGCTTCTCTGCCATCACGACAAGTATTGTCCGGCCTCGCTTCTTTTGTTCTTTGAGAGTTGTTCGATCTTTCTTCGGGCTTCTGAATTCTCTCTCTGGAAAGCGATCTCGGGTTCTTTCTTCAGCTCCGATCATCTTCTCAACGATAAGTTTGAACTGTTCGTTTGTCCTCGGGTTGTCCTTGTAGAAATCGAGAGAACCGCCATCTTGAGAAAATCCCGTTACCGGCGTCTATCACTTCCCTTTCGGTGATGTCATGCACTTGGGATCTCATCTCCCCAAATCTTCGGTAGTAATCTCTCGGGGATTCTCACGGCTTCGCTTGCTTGAGGCTTTTCAACTCGGCTGAGTAATAGGATGGGTGATGATTCATGCGAAGTTGCTACGAATGCTTTCTCGTAAGTCTTCCCAAAGATCGGATTGAGCCCTCTTCGATCTTGTCGAACCATTAGAGTGGTAGAGCCTCTAGGGCCATGGGAAAGAAGACGGCTTTTGCGTCATCATCTCCTCCAAATCCAGCTCAATGGATTGTGAGTAGACTCAGAGCCATTGTCCGGGCTCTTTTTTCCCATCGTATTTTGAGTGGTTTGAAGGCTTGAACTTTGGGGGTAGCTTGACTTCTTGTAATTTTTCGGTGAAGCAAGGGAACCTGTCGTAGCTTTCCGTCGTTCTCTCTTCAAATCCTCCCGAGGTTCTTCCTCCTCTTGGATGAGTTCCAAAGAGGTCGATATGTTGATTTCGCGACTTCTTCTCGTCGGCTTAGTCTTGGTGCGGGGCTTTCCCTTGGGGTCTCTAGTACTCGTTTGCCATCCCTCCTCGGGTGGCCTGGAGTTGTTGGAACCCTCCGGTCTTCCCCCAAATTTTTCAAAAAACGTTGGATCGACTTCTTGGAACATGAGAGTCATTTTTGCTTTCGATTGCGGCGTCCCGGGGTCTCTTTCTCGGACAGCCTTTTGCAATGCCTCCTTGATGAGTCTCTCCTCATCATTCAGGTCTGTAGCAGTCTTCAGGCGGTCAATCAACCCTTGTAGTTTCTCCCGGGTTGCCTTCTGATCGTCCTTAGCTTCTCTTTCAGATTTCAGCCTCTCTATTCGTGTAGATCGGCGATACTTGTTGAGCTTGCATGCGCGCGTTCGCCCCGATTCGCGTCCTCCCTTCAGCTTGTTTCTTCTTAGCCTTTCTTGACGTTGGTGTTCTCCTTCGTCGTCGAGGGTTCTTTCGTCCGCCGAGATGTTGGATAGGCCTTCGTCAGTGGATCTGATGTCGGGGGCCTCTGGACGATTAAGCGGAGCTCGAGCTGTAGCCACCATGAAGATTTCCTTTGTAGTTGTAGCTTTGGGCCGCCACTCCTTCCGCCTGGGATAGACCTTATGATGTTGGTCCTCCCTGTTTGTCCCGTTGCTTGACGATCGGCTTTCTTTGAGGGTTCTTGGCCATGGATGATGCACTCCTCTGGGGTTCTTGTCAATATGAGCCCTCTTTGCGCCCTCCAAAGGAATCTCAATCTTCTCTTCGGAGTAGTCCCGGCGCTCCTTGAATACGCGTGTCTTTGCGTTGCGTAATCCCGCGTAGGAAATTGAAAGGTAATCCGGACCGGGTGTCGGGGGTTATATCCGACCCGCCCTCTTTCTCGAGTTGGAGTAGTGTTGGTTGAAAAAGTTTCGAGTTGGAGTAGCTTCCCTTATCCAAGCCGGAGTTGGAGTCGCACTTCGAGCCGCCTTCGAATCCGTACTTGAGCCCAGGTTATCTACCTTCCCGAGTTGGTTTCGGGTTTGGATCCTCCCGTGTTGGTTCCCGAGCGGGCTTTTGTTCTCCGTCTTCGAGGCGGCCGGCAATCGTCGATTCTTTGGAGCTTCTCGACGAAGTTCTGGTTCTTCGGTTTTGGAGTCCTCGATGATGCGGCCTTCGAGTCTTGCCGTCGTCGTCGATCTCGCAAGCCCATGATCCGAAGATGATCGTCTTCCTCGTCGATGTACTCATGATGTCGTGGTCCGCCGGGACTCTCGTGCGAAATTCGATGAGAGCCCCTACCCGGCGCGCCCGGTGATGTTTTTCTGACCGAGAGCACGCCACGGGGTGAACCAGGGCGGTTTGTTCGGGCCTCGACGAACCCGGAGCCCGGGCGGTTTGTTGCGCAAATTTGACATGGAGAGCGGGGTTTTATACTGGTTTGGGCCCTCGATCAAGGATCGAGTAAAGACCTTTACGTCCAAATGGGCGTGAGCCTTTTTTTGATTGATGGGGTCACCGAGAATCGGCTATGAAGCTTACAGCACTTGGTCGTTGCCAAGCTTGTGTTCTATATGTTTGTGCTCTCGCTCTATGAGGTGTTCCTTGGCCGCCTTTTATAGTCCAAGGGGCCAAGGAACTCGCTACGATCCAAGTCGGATACAGAGAGGGTTGTCCGTAGAGGAACCGAACACCCGAACTCTAAACAAGGTAACCTGACTAGTGTTCTATCCTATTTACAACAGAAGTCACCGTAGCTATGCTTCCATTGCCTTCTGGGAGTTGTTTGTGGCCGCAGGCTTGATAGAACCCTGCGAACAACTCGGTAGAGTTCTTCGGTGATCCTGTATCCACAAAGACCTTCCAGCTCTTTGTACCAAAAAGCAAGAAGCTCGGGGCTACACCCTACGGGTGCACTTTTTTTAAGAAAAGTGCACACCATATGAAGACAACAAGGACCGATCAAGGCCGCACCCGAGAAGAGCGAACAGCCTCTCATGACTCAAACTTGAGATGCTCGGGGGCTAAGGGAACAAGGCTCTCCTTTCAAGAAAGAAGAGCTCCGACGACGGGAAAAACTCGAAGAAGGAGGAGAAGAACTCAAAGACCTTCCAAACTTTTGTGCCAAAAAGCAAGAAGCTCGGGGGCTACACCCCTACGGGTGCACTTTTTTTCAAAATTGCACTCCGTAAGATGATCTTGAAGACCATATCAAGGCCTCGCCCGAGAAGAGCAAGACAACCCTCGTGACTCGACCTTGAGATGCTCGGGGCTTGTGGATACAGGATCACCAAAGAACTCTACCGAGTTGTTCGCGAGGTTCTATCCTAGCTCAAAACAAACAACTCCTAGAAGGCAATAGAAGCATAGCTACGGTGACTTCATTGTAACTAGGATAGAACGCTAGTCGATTTACCTTGTAAAGAGTTCGGATGTTCGGTTCCTCTACGGACAACCCTCTCTCAGATCCGACTAGGATCGTAGCGAAGTTCCTTGGCCCCTTGGACTATAAAAGGCGGCCAAGGAACACCTCGTAGAGGGAGCGAGAGCACGAACATACGTAAGACAAGCTTGGCCATGACCAAGTCTCGTAAGCTCCACCCCGATTCCCCGCTAACCCCATCAATCAAAAAATAGGCTCACGCCGACCGGACGTAAATGTCTTTACTCGATCCTTGATCGAGGGCCCGAACCAAAGATAAAAACCCCCGCTCTCCATGTCACCATTTAAGAAAAAACGCCGGCCTCCGGCTCCAGTTCGCCGAGGCCCGAACAAATCGCGCCGGCTTCACCCCGTGGCGTGCTCTCGGTCGTAGAAAACATCGGCAGCTAGTAAAGCCCCTAGACTTATGTTGATATTCATTTTATGCCCTTATTTCATGCTTAGTTGACTAGTAATATTATGCTATAACAGGTGTCAACAAACTACCAAGCGGGTACGGGTATCTCGTTAGGCCTGTTGAACCATTGGTCATGGTGTAGACAATGCCTATCGTCTGAAAAATTTGTACAACATCTCGTAGAGTTTTATTGAATCTATTTGAATAGCCACGTCCTTGAATGGGAAAATGCTAGGTCGATCATCTATGATTAGATTTCACCTAATGTTACTAACCGTTTGTGACCTATTTTGAAGATAATCTCAAGACCTAACCGGGAACTAGTGAGAACAGTTTTAGAGTCTCTGCTAGGGCCTAAACCCATAATAAATCCAGTCCACCCCGGTTTGGACTTGCTCAAGACTTTTGTTCTCACCCATTGTTGATTTTCGGACTTAGTGTTTGGTTTTGGAAATTGATGACACATTGTTGTGCTAATTCTTTGCTCTAAGTGTGACTTGAGAGATAGGATTGCATGGATGTTGTGGAGCATGATGATCATGAACATGGACGGTGATGATGGACATGATGGATCGTCAAGCTTCGGATTGTCCGCTTTGGGAAGGAACCGAAATCAAGGCAAAGGTATACTTGATAGGGTTTTCTTTCGGTGATCAAGACACTATAGAGAGTGTGATCACATTATAGGATAGATGGTCGACTATCAAGAGGGGATGCCACGGCTAATCCAAAGATAAAGTGCCTCTAGGTTCATGGTAACTTCCATATGCATTTAGAATCTAGTGCACTAACTTCGCTCTTGTGATATCGATCGCGAT
The DNA here is from genome assembly GCA_015847255.1 of Hyparrhenia diplandra. NCBI lineage: Eukaryota > Viridiplantae > Streptophyta > Magnoliopsida > Poales > Poaceae > Hyparrhenia > Hyparrhenia diplandra. The sequence continues at coordinate 217,512 of JADLZK010005372.1, read as the reverse complement.
ATGCTAACGAGACGTGCTCTCGGGACACATTTCGACGTGTTGGCAACTTGAGACAAGAGGCGAAACAGGGATAGATGGAAAAACGACGATGCGGCGACGAAGTGGAGCTTCTTCGACCGCGCCGGACGCTGGCCCCGGCGCGCGCTGTGTGTCGCGCCGTAAAAAAGGGTCGGGTCGGGCGCGAATCGACGCGTCCGACGCCCCCCCCCAGCGGACGCAGTGAAAACCGGGTCCCGGTGTCCGCGCCGCCCGAAATCCGACAACGCTGGCGTGAACGTCGCCGACGCTGGGCGCGGGCGCGTCCAACGTCGGCGCCGCACGCGGTCCGAGAGAGGGTGTCCTCTCGCGGGCGGCGCCGGCCTCCTCGCGTCCCGACGCAGCGGCCCGTCAGGGGGCAACTTTGGACCAACAACTCTATTTCAACTTTGGGTCTATAAATAGATGGGTGGCCGGTCTATTTGTCCCTCTCTTGCACATTTTAACACTCCTACACACTTGTGAGCTTGTGAGACACCACTTCACTCATCTCTTCATCCTAACTTCGATTCTTGGGTGAGATTGAGAGAGATAGAAGTGCATTTGCTTGATTGCTTGCATCTAGAGGCACTTCATCCTTGGAGGAGCTGCTGGATCTTGTTTCTCTTGGGAATTTGCTTGGTTCCCTAGCGGCTTGGAGGTTGAGGCGGTTTGAGCTCGATTGGAGCTTGTTCGAGGCCACACCGGTGGACTTGTGAGGGGTTGTTCCTTACCCTGCGGGAGATTCGTGAAAGGAGCACTAGTGGATTGCTCGTGGCTTGTGAATCCTCTCTTGTGATTGGTGTGCTTGAGCTCCCACCGGGGATTTGGCACCAGTCATTAAGCTTAGCAACCATCAAGTGAGTGTATCGCCACAACGGGGACTAGCGTGCCGGCAAGCACGTGAACCTCGGTGAAAAATCATCGTGTCTCTTGTGTTGTGCTCGTTGGAGATTTCTCTTGGTACACGGTGATTGGCAACAACCTCAACACTACTACGGTGGTATTGTATTCTAGTCCACTTCATTTCTTACACTAGTTATCTTGTGTAGCTTGTAGTGTGCTAGAGTTGATTAGCTTTGCTTAGCTCCTAGTGGTTGATCTAGTTAGCTTAATTTGTTCACCTAGGAGTAATTTAGCAACCTAGCTATTGCTTGTGATTAGAGGCAATAGAATTGACTTGTGCCTTGCATAGCTAGTTCGTAGCACCGCTTAGTTTGCTTCGCCATCTTATTTACTAACCACCTTGTTTAGTGTTGTTGCAAGAATTTTTAATAGGCTATTCACCCCCCTCTAGCCATTAGGACCTTTCAGCATAGAAGAGGAGTACAACTATAATGACCACGAAGAAGCGCCACAGGACAATTAGGAGTTAACACGTTAGAGTTGCTAGGACCAGGATATTGATAGTAGGGTTTCGGCTACGCTCAAGTATTCTTGTGGGTATGTTGTGTGGAGGACCACCAATGTTGTTGCATACTCTGATAACTAAATAAAATGCCACAGCAAGGCCTACGTTTATCTATCATTGTATGACCCATAAGACTGTGCCCTTTGGGCCACTTATGTAAGACATTATTAGTCATATTAATAAAAGCTTCGTCACCTTTTCGTAAATCTGTGTCGACTCTTGTCTTAAAAAAGTATTAGCACGTGATCATGGCACTAATACGTGTGATTAAAGACCCACTAAAAGTGGGGCGCCTGAAAGCGGTCGTGGTGGTCGGAGTTCCCCGACACTGGAACATGAGCGCCCTGGTAGTGACCAGGTGTCAAACACCTGTTGTGCGAGTAACGTGACATCCCGCTGGTTCGAAGTTTGTTTGCTGCAACGGCGTGAGGAAAAGTCGGGAGTATGTCATATACCTATTCATTTACTGGTTAATGGACTGGACGGAAGTGGACTAGGCAAGTTGTGGGCTGGACTTTCAGGCCCAATCGAAGGAGACAAGTTACCAGGTGCAATAAAAAAAGGGGAAGAGGCAGCAACAACTGGCGTCGCGAACCGGCGAGCTGCGGCTCGAGGCGATCTTTGCTCGATTCTATCCATTCCCTTGTTCTTTCTTCCAAAACTTGTATCTACATCATTCTAGTAGTTGTAGTTGCATCTGTACTTGTGTTTGTTGAATCGGATTAGTAGGACAGTGACACATACATGATATATGTCGTTTGTTACAAAACAACGTAATGAGAGCTAGCTTATGACTCATCAGTTAGACACCATGATGAAAGGTTCATAACCTGTGTGTGTAAATAAACATGTTTTGCTGATAACGATGGATTTATTCGACGGCTCTTAGTTTAGGATGTCCCCATCACAACACGATACTACATGATACACAACTAACAAGCTCTGTCTAACAAGAACATGATGCTACAGGATTAGCTAGGCGTCAGGTAGCTAGACTAGACACAGGCGCTTACGTTTCGCACCGCACCAGGGCCGGGGTGGTCGCTTTCGCCAGGTTGGGAACCATTTCCGTGACCGCGTGGGCGTGACAGCCATCTGGCTGTTGGTTGGCGCCGTCGCTCTCGGCGAGCGGAACGGCACATGGAGAGCGTTTATGCCGGCCAGCTTGCGCCCTGTTCGAGGGTCGCGGGCGTTGGCGTTGCTGCTGCATCCTGCACGCCTTGGCACTTCGACACTCACTGTTCCAGATCACAGCCATTATCAGGTTTTGCAGCCGCCCCGTGCCAAACGAAAACAGGCTTGGTGACGAACGCTCCAATCAAACGAGTGGTGTTTTGAATGTGTACTCCGATGTCCGATCCAACTAGATTTTGCTTACAGTCCTTGTGGGCGGCAAATGGGCTGACGGCCGCGCTTTGGGCCCGTTGTCTCAGTCAGTCTTCGTCAGCTCCACTCATCATCAAAACAAAAAGTTAAAAAAAAAAAAACCTTTTTAAACAAAAAATTTATTATTAACATTAGGACGCTGTTTTTTTTTTTTTGCGAAAAAGATAAATTCCAGTGATACTAAAACAAGTTACGTCCCTCTCGTTATAAGAGTAAAAATCAAACTACTTCGCCCATTGATGGGAGACAAGAAACCCTCGAAAAAACCATAAATTCCACCATATAGGATCATCATCCCAAATGGATATACCACGGATGCAAGCTCCGATCTGAGCGAACAAGACCATCTCACCATCCACCGCATCCACCCATCACTTTTGCAAAAAGAGGAGTAAACTGCTAAAACTCTAAATGCGAACATGATGAAATTGGCGCCGCCGACACGTTGTCGAACTCATCGTCATGAGAGAACACAAGTCCAACCGACATCCGATAGATATCGTTGGAAAACTAAATCTCACTAGCCCATCGCCATGGCTGTACAAATGAGACAAAGGAAGGGTCGGAGTACCTTATTCTCCATCAATGGTGATGTCTTCGCCTTGCCATCACCGCCGAGGAACGACATGCTCGATTGCTGTTAGTAACCTTAGTTCAAGGTTACAGACTCAAGTGCCTCCAGGAGAGTGCACTGATCATGGGCTGCACTGGTACAGGTTAAACCTGAATAGTCCGGTGAAAGAGACGCTACTAAAGCCTGCCTAGCAATAGCTCCTGCAATCGATTTTTGAGTCCTTTGAATTCTGCGAATTGTTGAGCTTCGTTGATCTGCAAGGTTGGAGAAGATCTGAGTGCAGTATTTGATTCTCCATTCTTGGTGCAGGTCATTTAGGAATTGCACCAACAGTTGGTTCTCTGATAGGAATGTGATCTGCTGAAAAACCAAGAGCATTAGTGATAAGCGCTGCCAGGGTTAGATGTTGTAGGAGTTATACCTTGCATTGCTATTTCAGAGGGGCTAGATTCCGTGTCAGCACCTGTGTTGCTAACAAACATACCTCCATTGCTGGAATGAGGCTGGTCCTGAAGCCAAGGTATATTTGTTAGCAACATAGGATTAATTCATGCCATTGTCAGAAACCGTAGTTGGTGCAGGCAACCGAGTAACATTTTTTTGAAGGAACTGGAGGGGACGAGGCCCCTACATGAAATTTTATTAATCAGAAAAGCAAAAGGAAATTACAAACAGAGCAGGTTGGTCCTGTCAGAAAAATTAAGAGAGAAAAAAAAAAACAAACAAGAGCAAACAGAAAGGTACAATTAAATCATTTCTAATGATTGCCGCCATTGATCAAAAGACAATTGAAGAGCTAGGCTTGACTCTCAAAGTCACCAATTCCAGTTCCTTGAAGAATCTTCTTCTACATTCTTGGAGGCTGAGCTGGTTTGCATCAAAAATGATAGCCTCCATGAAGAATTGAGTTTGGAGCTGCAACCTTATGACATTGAAGTTGTTCAGGGAATCACCATTAGAGACCACGACAATGATGATCCCCAGCATTGCTGAGCAAAGTTGCAATGGAAGCAGATGTGATTCACCGTCTCCTCAACATTTTGGCCGCATAACACACAGTTGTAGCTTGGTAGATCCATGCTTTTTCTCCCGAGGATATTTCTTGTGCTAAGCCTATCTTTAGCCAGAAGCCAAGCAAAGACCTTGTGCTTTGGCTGGCAGAAGCATTTCCAGAGCCATCTGAAGATTGGATGAACTGGGTTGTGTCTAACTAGAGTTCTGTAAACTCTAGAAGTAGAAAATTTGGTTGAGCCACCAAAGTAGATCCAAACATCATTTTCATTCAAAATTATAATTCCTTGCATGATCTGCATGATAGTCTAAACCTGGTCATAAGCTTCCACTGATAATGGCAAGTTAAATATTTCTAAGATATCTTCTGCTTCAAGGCATTGAAGGCTGAGATAATTTATTATTTTTTTTACAAAAGAAAAAAGCACTCAAGGAAGCTTTGCTAAAGAGTGAGATCAGACCACTTGTCCTTCCAGAATAGGCATGATTGTCCATTCTCAATTTGAATGGAGGAAATGTTTTTGAAGTCATCCAGCATTTTGAGCACATCCCTCCACCAAAAGAATCCTTTCCAAGAAGATCCTGGGAGCTTGCCATTACCATAGTGTTTTTCCCAAACCATATTGACTCATGGAAGATCTTTCTTATTGAAGAACTTGTCCAGGTTTTTCATCAAAAGGGCTTTGTTCTGAGTTTGACACCAAGTCCTTCTTCTGCTTTTGGAACACAGTCCATTGGCCAAGCTGCTTTTGGATGTGAGTTTGCATTAATGTTAGAGCCTCTCCACCGGCAGTGCTTTCTAAACTTGTATATTTGTTTTATCACTGTTTTTGGAATCTCAAGGGTGCATATATAGTAGGTTGGCATTGCAGAGAGCACAACATTGGTCATATGCAATCTTCATGCTTGGTTTAGCATTGAGCTGATCCCTCCAAGCCTCCTCTCACATTTATTAACCAAGGGAAGGAAGTCTTGAACTCTTGGTTTAGAGATCCCAAGAGGGAGTCCCAAGTAAGTGAAGGGAAGAGATTCTTTAGAGTAGCCAAAGGTTCTGGCCAAATGATCTAGTCTGTCTTCAGAAATATTGATTGGAAGCACCATTGACTTGGCAAAGTTTACTTTCAACCCAATAGAGTCTGAGAAGTTCTGGAGAAGGGTCTTAAGGAAAAAAAAAAAGCTACCTGGGGTCACCTTCCAAGATTAATAAGGTATCATCAGCATATTGCAGCACAGGAAAATTTGTAGAAGACTGCAAAGGAATTGGGAGTTTTAGAAGTTCCATGTCTTCAGCTTTTTTAACCAAGGTCCGTAAAAAATCTACAGCCAACACAAAGAGTAAAGGAGACAGGGGGTCACCTTGTCCCACCCCTCTCTTGCAATCCACTGTCTTTGTAGGAATGCGATTTAGCAGGATTTGAGAAGTCCCAGAGCAAAAAATGTTTTTGACCCAAGAGAGCCATTTGTTGCCAAAGCCTTTTGCCTGCATTAATTTGATGATTGCCTCATGTTCAATTTTGTCAAAAGCTTTTTCAAAGTCGAGCTTGAGGATTACTATTTCTTTCTTTGAATGATGACAGATATGAAGATATTCAAAGGCCCAGACCAAACAAGTCCTGTATAGTTCTTATTTTGATGAACCCATATTGGTTATTGTGGAACCGAGTAACATTTAGAGTCATATGGTCATATATGTTATCCCAAACCGGGCACCAAGGGATTGACCGGATTGAAGTGTTACCTAAGTGTATTTGCATAGTGGATGAGCTCCTTTTTTACCTATAAATGTAGGACCATAAGATTGATTTCATACCAGAGGAGTTAACGGCGGGTGATATTTTGTTGAGTAGCACACAAAGCATAGGACAACCTGAATGAGTAAGCTCTCGTTAGTTTCAAAAACAAATCTCTGATTCCTAATCCTCCACTTTCCTTCGTGGTCAGCAAGTTTACTTGGTCCCCTCCCCACAAAGTTCGGCTGGCCCGTTGTCTCGAGAGGATGAGAATGGAGCAGATTAGCAGAGGCTCTGCATTCGCCGCGTGGCTCTCTTTGGGAGAGGAGGCCAGAATTAGGTTGGTGGCGTCGCCTGATCTATATGTACAGGGCGGGGGGCGTCCCGGGTGCAAAAATAGACAGTCGTCGCTGCTGCTTCTCCGATCGCTTCTCGATCCTTTCCTTCCTCCCAGCCGCGCGCGCGGAGGGAAGGGGAAGAAGAGATTAGAAGGGCGCCGGAAGGAGGAGCAGCTACACTGGCTACCCAATAACTAGGAAAAATCAAGACTAGGGTCGGCTCGGCAGGCGGCGGCGGTCGCGCGCGGTGGGCGCCTTTGCTCGATCGGTTCGGTTCGGTTCAAGAACACTCCCAGCCCTTGCTCGATCGCAATTGCACGCCGCCGAGCCTCCACTCGATCCATGCCTGCACCTGCCTCTGCCATTGACGTCGTGCCCTTTCTGCCGCCGTCGTCGCCTAGCAACTGGCTGCGACGTCCGGCTGCTGCTGCTGACTGATCGCTCTGGATGTAGCTATAGGTACCTCTCGATTGACATGCTGTTCTGATAACTTCTAACAAGCCTCAAACGCACGCGAACAAAGGTACGGTGGTAATTTTTCATCGAATTGCAATGCGTGCGTGCATGCTGCTGTGAATTGTCAATTTCTAATTCGGTGCCTCGGATGCATGCATGGAATCGAAGAAGCCGCGCTGCCGCCGGCTCTGTCACTGCCCGCCGGAGGGGCACCAACCGCTCGATCGGTAGCCAGGATCGATGGCAATCGCGGTCGGCCATTTCCACGACCTCAAGCCCCCCCGCCGCGCGGGACCGGCACTACAGCCTCTACTCCGGCGCGCTGCTCGACAGCCCGCTGCTCGACAGGGATCATAGGGATCACGGCGACACCGCCGGACACACCGGCCTGTCCCCGCGGCGCCGGAGCCAGTCCTCCCCGTGCTTCACGACGACCGTCGTCGCACCTGCCAGTGCCGGCTCGGAGCACGGGTCCGACAGCAAGATGCCGCGCGTGGAGATCGTGGCGGGCCGCCACGCCCGCGGCGTGCGCGAGCTCATCGCGGAGGCCGCGGCCGCAATCGCGTCCGGGACCCGGCTTGTGGCCGCGCAGAACGGCCTCGGCGGGGCGCTGCTGCTCCAAGGCAGCCGCGCTGGCGAGCACGTCGCCGTCATCAAGCCGCTCGACGACGCGTCGCCGGCGAACGGGTACGACAGCAGGACCGTGCTGCGGGAGGTGGCCGCCTTCCTCCTCGACCACGACGGCTTCGCCAGCGTGGAGCCCACCGCGCTGATCAACATCTCGCGCCCCGCGACGGCGACGACGACCGTGGCGTCGATCCAGCGCTTCGTGGCGCACGAGTACGACGCGGGCGAGCTGGGCCCGTCGCGGTTCTCGGTGGCCTCCGTGCACCGTGTCGGCATCCTCGACGTCCGCCTCCTCAACATCGACCGCCACGCCGGCAACATCCTCGTCAAGAACCCGCCGAGCTTCGTCCACGGCGGCGGCGGCGGCGGCGGCTTGTCCACGCAGGTGCCGCTCGACCTCGTGCCGATCGACCACGGCCTCTGCCTGCCGGAGCAGCTCGACGACCCCTACTTCGAGTGGCTGCACTGGCCGCAGTCGTACCTGCCCTTCTCCGACGACGAGCTGGCGTACGTGGCGTCGCTGGACCCGTTCAAGGACGCCGAGACGCTCCGTGCCGAGCTGCCGTCCCTCAAGGAGCCCGCCATCCGGATCTTCACCGTCTGCACCATCTTCCTCAAGCGCGCGGTGGCGGCGGAGCTGTGCCTCGCCGACATCGGTGACATGATGACCCGCGAGTTCTTGGCGCAGCAGCAGGATGGGCTGAGCACGCTCGAGGCGCTCTGCAAGCAAGCGCACGACGCCGTCCACCCACACCCCTCGCCCGACGGCGACGGCGTCGACGAGGGTACTACTACAGCCGTCTCCGGCGGCCGGAAGCACGTGTCGTTCGGCGACCTGAGCTTGGCGGAGTGGGCGTCGTTCCTCGAGAGGTTCGAGCTGCTGCTGCCGGCAGCGCTCGAGGCCAAGAAGGTGTCGTCGTCGTCGTCGCCGTTCTGACCGAAGCTGACCTTACTACTACACGTACTAGTCAACCACCACCACCACCATTGTGCGTGCTTGCGTGGACGCAAGATCTGTACACGTGTGCATGCCAGCTCGACCCGGGTAACTGAGCTTGCACGTGCATGTAGCTACTAGCTAGCTCCATCTGGATGCCTTCTGTGTCTGCGTAGGGTACCAAGAGGAGACGATCCATCTTGTACGGTGGCATGATGCATGCTCTGGAACACCACCCTTCCAAAGACGCTGACGTGTCGGGCAATGCATGCCACCCGATACTTTGAACAACAACGAACGACTCTTCTTCCCCAGGCAGGCGTGTCTACACAAATTCTGTTATTATTATATATACACACACAATACGTCGTACGAGAAGTACCCTGAAAATTATTGTATATATAACGTAGGATCAGTGTGGTGTGGATTTTTTTTTCAGCAATGACGGCCGGCCACACCGGAAACTACATATGGCTGGCTATACAATAAAAACCCGTTCTTTTCGACGGGATTACATTAGAAAGAAGATAGATATGTATGATTATTACCTTTGGAAATATATACATGGAGGAAGCTGATCATGGAGTCTGATGGCACAAAACTTAGCAGAGCATATATGAAATTGTGATATTACTCATGTCTCACTTGTTTTCGTGCTCAACTTGTATGGGTAGAGTTAGGACACATCTAAGGGGTTGATCATTATAGAAGAGAAATGTTTATTGGTATTATAGAGAGAATTCATCAAGAGCTTGAGAATCGGTTTGATGAGAGTTACTTATTTGTATGTTAGCATTGAATCCCTCTGATTCATTTGCCTCATTTGATGCTAACAAAATCCTTAAGCTTGCAACTTTTTATCCCGAAGATTTTTCAAGTTCTGATTTGAGGACACTTGAAATTCAACTTGGCACATGTATTGAAGATTTGAAGATGGATGATAGATTTGAAGGACTTGGTGAGCTCTCTAAACAGCTTGTTGACACTAAGAAACATGAATCTTATGGTTTGGTGTACTTAGTCCTTAAATTGGCACTGATTTTACCAGTGGCAACAACAAGTGTTAAAATAGTATTCTCTGCCTTGTGTTTAGTGAAGAATAAGTTGAGAAATAGTATGAGTGACAAGTTATTTAATGATTGTTTGGTTACCTTTGTTGCGTGTGATATATTCTCCACTGTAAGCGAGATGACATAGTTCATGCTTCCATGGCAATGAGAAAACACAAAGTATTGTATAATGTAGTCTCTTATATCAATGTAAGACCTTATCTTATCTTATGTATTTCTACAAGTTTTGGATTTTATTTATGTAAGTTTTGAATCTTTTAATTGTATAATCGTAATTTGGTTAATTTATAGCCATTTTACTGATTTTTTTAGTTTTATTGTATTGCATATGAAAAAAAAAATTATCAAGACAACCTTTGTTTCAATTTCTGGGTCTGTCACTGTTTGTTAGGGTGCGTATATGATAATCATAAGATTTTTGCTATTTATACTTTGAAAGATATCTTTGCTACTAAACTATCAGATTTCGGTAATTTTGACTGCGCTTTAGGATTTGCGGTACAAGTGTCTTTATTAAAAAATCGGACAGATTTGAGCATATAAAATTTGTTGACAGATATAAGACTTTCTAGCTTTTCTAGATAGTGCATTTTCTTTACTTTGTATCTAGACATAGTGTATAACTAGATCTATAGTAAAGAAAAATGCATCTAGAAAAGACCAGAAAAGTCTTATAATTTGGAATGGAGTGAATAGTAGAAAGTACAGTTTCAAGTATTAGCTGGTTTGTCTTTAGACAAAAAGTAATTCCAGTTCAGTTGGTTTGTTTTTACACAAAAATTGATAACAGAAGGTTGACTAATAGAACAACGAATAGGCCTCTACATGGCGATGAGCCTGCAATTTGTCGAGAAGTGGGGAACACAAGTGTGAGGAGGTGGTTGAAGGCGGTAGACCGTGATAGGAGTAGGACCTGGCGTGGAGGAGGAATTCGTCGAACAGTTGGAGTGTGTGGTCCGGCCTCAAAGTTGTTCGGCCGCGTGCACCTCCAAATGTTCGATGAATTGCTCCCGCACGGGCAGAGCGTAAAAGCCCGAGAGCATCGGCCCGCGTGACGAGATACGGAACTAATGGCGCTGGCCTGAGTCCGGATCAGTGGGGTGGGGGTGGGTCGCCGATGCTAGCCGCCGACCGCCGGCGCCGGAGGCCGCTGGCCGCGACCACCCTTTGCGGGCCGCCCACCGGCCCGACGCCCACGGCCCGACCGCCCACGGCCGTCGGCCCGCAAGGCGGAGCGTAGCGTCGTCGGGCGGAGGCCGCCGCGTCGTCGCCGCCGCCTCGCCGACGCGATCGCCGCCTTCCTCGCGCTGAAGCCTGCCGGCCACCGCCGCCGCGAGGGCGCCGCCGCCGCGAGCGCGAGCCGCCGCCGCCGCCGCGCGGCCGCCCTAGGGGTGGTCGACCCCCCTCCCCTCCATTCCTCCCCCCGAAATGAGCCCGCCGCCCCGCCGCCGCGACCGACACGGGCGGGCGGGAGGCGGGCCGAGCTCCGGGCCGTGGCCGGCCTCATCCGGCCGGGTACGGGTAGGCGGTAGGGGCGTGGAGCTTGTCCATGGCAGCCGCGCGTGGAGGTCGGAGGCGGCGGCGAGATGGCGGCGTTGGAGCTCGGCCATGGCGGAGGGAAGGAGGGGAGGAGAGGAGGGGGGGGGAGGGGAGGCGGTGGCGGCGCGCGAGGAAGAAGAAGCACGAGAAGAACGGGCGAGGGGCGGGCTTGTCGGGCCACTAGGTGGGCCGCCTCGGGTCGGCAGCCAGCACGCCTCGGGTGGGTTCGAGGCGGAGCAGCACGCACTACACCGCGGTGAGCGCATTTAAGCTCGACGGCGGCAGTTGCGGCGGAGACGAATGGAGTGGAGAGTTGGGGTTTCAGACAAGAGACGAATGGACTCTTGACTGCCGAGCAATGGTCCGTAAGTGTTGAAATATTTGCATTGGGCCCAGCTAGGCATGAAGCCCAGGCCGAAGAAGAGGTTTACACCATAAAAAAAGCCTGCAAAAAAAAAAAATCTCATCTCAACAAGGGCTTGCCAGATCAAAATTCAAACCAACCCTATCCTGAATCTGATACTGCAGCGCTGCATTACAATTTACAGCTCTTCATCTCACGAGAGTCTAGGTAATTTGTCCAGTGAAGTTTCAGAAAAGTAGTCTAAATAATTTTTGCAGTAAAGTTTCAGAAAACTAATTTGTGCAGTAAGGTTTCAAAAAATTGTAAATCTGATGGAGTTCAACCATCCATGTCACTTGCTCGGCCTTCACCAAAAATTGAAAACATTCAGTTTCATATATCAAGCTATCAATATTGAAGCTTACAAGAAAGTATCCAGCACAGCACTATACAGTTTGTCATACTTAACACTATACACAGATTTACAAACAGAAACCATCTATACTTCACACAGCACTAAATTGATTACTACTAGCAGTATTTTTGCTTATTATTACAGCAGGCTTGCTACAAACTAGAGACACACTAGAAATGAACACAGGAAAGTACAGTTTCCAACGATAACCGGTAGCCACCATGGTACTCATCAAGTACTCTAAACTGCTAATTCTGACTTCTAAGATCTGATTGCTAACAGAGGCATTGCAAACATCATTTCAACTGACCGTGTTGGCCATTGTGACTGTTGTTGCTATTACTGTTACCACAGTGGCCATCTCTCCTCTGTCGCTTTCCACCAGTGCTAGATCCACCACCACCGCTGCCCCTGCCCCTGCCATTGGAACGACAAGACAACCACTTCGCTGTGGTGGAGGTGTAGTCACATGCAGAGGCTGCTTCCCTGCAGCTGGCTGTGGTGTGTGGTCTACCAAAAACCAAGGAAAAAATGGTAAAAAAAAGGACACATCACCGCAACATCTCAAAGAGCTGCACTTAAGGCCACCGATGGAAAACAACAAAATGCAAAGGTAGCCATCTCGTTTCACCACTGTTGGACCATACAACATAGAATCTCTCTTCATACAAATACCCCCTGTGTGTTTGATATCAAATTAAGAGCTGCAAATATGAAATAGATTACATGTGTTTTAGACAATACTTTTGACAGTTGACACTCCCAAAATACTCCGTTGCTACCTTTATCCCGCACTGAACAATTGGATGTTATGGCACACTAAAGCAACCATTTCCTCTCTGTAATGAATGTGAGTTACATAGTGCCAAGTATAAGCACAAGCCTTACTTGTATAACCAAAAACCATTCAAGGCTCTTGAGATTGTAAGAATATAAAATACATGCAGCAGCATTGAGAAAGTTCCTATTACGAACCAACACAGTACTATGGGGGTAAATAACAACTACCAAACAGAACTCAGAACAAGTCTCTGCATGAGATTGTAAGAATATGCCTCTTCCGGGTATCACATGACAAATATTGACATACTTTCCCCTATACTGAAATTATACAATGTTGTATGGGCACGTGTGCAATGTCAACAAGAGAAACTTCACAAGACAAATGTTACACAAACAAATGATCAGCAGGTTAATAATAAACAATGCCCGCATTGCATAAATAGGAAACATCTAACATGAAAGATCACAAAGAAAATTTTGAGTTTACAACATACCTCAAAAGCACTGGTGGAACTCCACCTCACAGAGGAATGATAACAGCAGGAACATGCACACTGGCCTGTACTAGGCGTTGAGTTGGCAGATCATGCAGATATATACGAAACTGACCTGTAGAAGCAATATTAATTTTTATAACCTTGCATCGTGTCCACAAATGGTGAATACAGAAACAAAAGCCTTCAAAAACAACAACAGTAATGTAGAAGATGTTATATGAAACAAGTCCAGACATTGATTTTATCCTCAGGACATCAGAATCTGTTACACAAATATACAACAATAAGGAGTGAATGTTGCTATACCAGTTAATTTGTAAATTGTTCCCCCACTCTGAACATACTTATATAATAACTGGGACGTCACAAGATAACTTGAGCCGGTGAGCTTGATACCAAAGTGCATTAATAGGACATCATTCTCCAAATTGTTTCTTCAGACCAAGCAGGCAGCAGAATAGGGTTGGTCAATAAGATGCCACATGAAGATGTATCAACATAGTTGAAAACTGAATTCACTTTTCAATCAAAGCTGAACTATAGCCTTCATTTAGGAAACGGTACTTTTCAGGCAGAGACTTTGCATGGTGCAGATATTCATCACCGGAGAAAATTGATATAAGCATTGAAGTAGTGGAAGCTTCAAGTGAGAAATTCCTTTCATCGAGTTTATTGAGGTAAGCCCCAGCCCTGCTTATGTCACCTCTCTGCAATAGCCTCCTAACTATAGCATTTAACATACGTGAGTCTGGAGTAGTACCACTCTTTTCCATTGCTGAAACCAGAGTGTCAAACTCTTCTAGCAACCCTTCTTCTATGAGATTTTCTGCAACTAAGCAGTAGGTTACAACATTTGGAACCAAACCATTAGCAGGAATAGCTGTGAACAAATCCATGGCAGCTTCCTTTCTGCCACCTTTGAGCAAAGCACCAATCATGATGTTGAAAGTAATAATGTGAAGTTGCAGATCCTTAGAACACAGGCTCTGAAACATTTTGAATGCTTCGTCAACACAACTACTTTTGCAAAGACCATTTAGAATTATGTTGTATGTGTAAATGCCCCACTTCGTTCCGCTTTTCATCATATTGAGATAGAGTTCCTTTGCTTCAGAAAATTTCCCATTTTGAAACAGACCATGTAGTACAGTACTGTAAGTCACAACTCCAGGTGTAACTCCCTTCCTCAACATTTCTCGGAAAAGACAATACGCATCGTCTATCCTGCCAGCTATACAGTAGCCATGAAGCAATGAACCATAAGTAACTTGATCAGGTTTTAGGCCCATAGGGACCATACTATCAAATACCTTCTTCGCTTCATCCACCTTTCCAGCTAAACAGTAACCACATATTAACGGTGTATATGAGAAAGCATCCGGCCTTACGCCTACATGTTCCATCAGATCAATGAGCATCTGGGCTTCCATGACCCGTCCTATATTGCATAAGTTACAAATTAATGTGTTGAACAACACCACGTTAGGACGGATCCCTTGATCCAACATTTCATCAATTAATTCCTCTACCCTCTCCCATTTGTCAACAGTGCACAGTCCATAAACTAGACAGCTAAAAACAACATTGTTAGGAGTCACTCCTTCATTGATCATCTGATTGAATTTGACCTCAGCGTCATCCACCCTGCCTATCTTGCATAGTGCATCTATTAGTGCTCCATAGCTTACTACATCAGGACTCAACCCATGCTGCCTCATTTTGTTAAAAATATCCATTGCCTTATTTACCATACCACATTTAGCATATGCACTGATGAATGTGTTGAAGATGTGATGATTAGGTGAGATACCATTTGCTACCATCAAATTTAGCATATCATGCATTTCAGAAAGGGCACCTATGGCAGCATACCCATGAAGCATAATGCCATAGATAGTTATGTCAGGTTTTATGCCCTTCCTAAACATAGAATCAAAAAAAATTCTAGCTTCTCTGCATTTTCCATTCTTGCATAGATAGTCCAGCAGCAAACCATAAGTAAAACAATTGGGCTTAAGACCATGTGCAGACATTTCTTCGAGCAGTCGAACCGCCTCTTTCCACTGTCCTTTATAGAGGTATCCATGGATCAGACAGTTATATGTGTGATTGTTTGGCTTGACACCTCTAGCAATCATCAGCTGAAAGACAACCTCAGCCCAATCAACCAGTTGAGCTTTGCACAGACCATCAATCACTGTGGTGTATGTCACAACATTTGGGTGAATACCCTGATCCTTCATTTCAAGAAACAGGTTGTAAGCTTTGTCCACTTGACCCTCAGTAAAGAAACCCTTGATGACGGTGCGGTAGGACACCACATCTGGTTGGCAGGTTCTACCTCGATCATTAGCCATCATACGCAGCAGCACAAGTGCCTCCTCGCCTCTATTTTCCTTACAGAAACCCTTGAGAAGTGTACTGTATGATACAACATCTGGCGTGCAGCCAAGCTCAGGCATTCGTTGGAGCAAAACGTCCATGGCCTCATCCACTCTCTTTCCGTCACAAAGTCCTTTGAGCATTTGATTGATGACTATGTCATCCACCCTCCAGCCCGTCTTCAGGCTGAGGCCAAAACCCGCGAAGCCACGCGGCAGAAACAGCCGATGAGGATGCTGTAGGTACAAAGGTTGGGTGTCACCTTGATGGAGCATTCACGTATCATCCGGTTGAAGAGGGAGATGACGAGCTGTGACTCTGATGTGGAGGAGGAGCGCCGGCCCGAGGCACGAGAGACAGCAGCGAAGATGTGGTTGAAGGCGACAACCGACGCAGGCCTGGCGTGCAGAAGCAATTCCTCGAACAGCTTGAGCGCGTCGTCGAGGCCAAGGCTTCCCGAGCGGGCACGGTCGGCGATGACGCGCTCCAGCTCCATGCACCGGTCGCGGATGGCGCTCACGCGGCGCGACATGCCGGCGGGGGCGCGC
Organism: Hyparrhenia diplandra; assembly: GCA_015847255.1. NCBI lineage: Eukaryota > Viridiplantae > Streptophyta > Magnoliopsida > Poales > Poaceae > Hyparrhenia > Hyparrhenia diplandra. The sequence continues at coordinate 201,450 of JADLZK010005372.1, read as the reverse complement.
ACGCGTCTACCGGCCCAGAGCGGAGAGGCACGGACGGCGCCTTGTCGCGAAGCAGCTGGGCGATGTTGCCTACTGCTGCGTCGTGGAGGGTTCGGCACTGTGGGGGTAGGAGCTAGAACGTTGGGCGGTGACGGCGGCGGCGGTGCGCCGGTGGCGCCGGTCGTGGAAAGTGCCAGGGGCGAGGGTGGAGGGTGTCTGTCGCTGGAGATGCAGAGACTGTTCGCAGCTGCGTCCGCCTCCAGATCGGTGAAGCTGGGCGGAGGCGCGCGTACGGTGCCCTGGGTTGCTTGCGTGAGGGTAGGAGGAATTTTTTTAAATTTTAGCCTTTTTTTAAAACAAATTTAAAATCTATCCCTAGTATGAAACATATTACACCCGGTATCCCTTTTGTCGCGCCAAACGCGTAGGCGTGACATTTACACATGTCGCGCCCTACGCATGTGGCGCGACGTGCTCTCGCCATCTTGGCGCGGCCCCGTTGACCGTTCTTTGGCGTGTCCGGCCATGAGTCCCCGGCCATGTCGCGCCTTGTGCATGCGGCGCTGATCGAGGCGTCGGCCGATCGTCGCCGGGCGCGACCCATTAGGGTTTTCGTTTGGGCGGCGTGAAAGCGTGTGGGTCCCACGCGGTCGCGCGCGCGTCGGCGCGGCCGACCGATTAGGGCTCCACCGGCCCGATTTTCTTTCTCTCTCTCTCTCTCTTTCTTCTTTCTCCACCCGACCGCCCTTCCGCCCCGGCACCTCCGCCCGGACCTCCGCGCCGCCCTGCTCCACCACCGGCCGGCCGCGCCGGCCCTCCTCCACCGCCGGCGGCCCTCATTTGAAGGCGGCGGGCACCGGGGCCGGCCGTTGGCCGGGGCCCCCTCACCGGCGGCGGCGGGCCGCCCTCACCGGCGGTGTGTGGAGCTAGGCCGGGAGCCCCATCTTCCTCTTCAAAACCGGTGTAGGTACTAGTTCTTCCTCTCCTCCTTCTCCTTTCCATTTAGGGTTATTAATATGAAATTGGTAGTGATTGAAGCGTGAATAGGTAGAATGTGGTTCGTAGAATCGGTTTAGGATTCGATTTGGTCGTGGATTTGGCATAGAGAACGAGTTGCATGAAAGTAGTTCATTGATGCATGCATGGAGGTTTAGGGTTTGATATTATTTCTATTTTCCAATTTGAAATTATAAGTGATTGGGCCGTTTGTTGATGCAATGTGGTGCGTGGAAACGTTTTTAGGATATTTTTTTGCCGTGGATTTCACCTAGATTAGTTTTTTCATGAATAAATTTCTTTTGTTGCATGGAGGTGTTTTGTTTCTTTCTAATCTATATTAGCAATATGGTTCGTTTAGATGTATAACTAATTTATGCATTCCTTTTAGATAATACTAATAACTAATTAATGCATTCATTTGTCCTTAAAAAAATAATGGAATGTTTGTTAGGACATTCATGTCAATTCAAGGCATCACATATCTTGTATATATGATTCATGCAACAAAAGAGGATGCATGGAGGTTGTTGTTGGATTTGTTGACTTAGGTTATTATTTCTTGATTGAATCGTTAGTTGATAGAATGTGGATTTGACGTACATTTGGAATTATATAAATGTAGTTGTTGGATGCATGGAGGTGTTGAGTTTGTTTTTAATATATAGTGGCAAGATGTGTGTTTTACTTATAGCTTTTATTTCCCTAATAATTTGTAGATGGACCGTTTAGTGCGCTTTTATATTGGTGGCACAGCTTAGAGGGGATGGCAAGTTTGAGAACATGCATGAACAAGTTCATTTTTTGGTAGACCTCCTAGCTTTGATGATTTGGTCGGCCATTGTCGTGACAAGTATGGATGGCCGTCTAGCTTGATTGGTCGATTTGATCGTGGGAAGGAACGAGCACACTATGCACTCATGCCTTTGTCATGTGAAGATGATTGGAACAACTTTGTGAAGGTTGTGAAGGGGAGTAGTGTTCGTTGCTTGGAAGTTGTTGTGGAGAAGGTGATGAACCCTCTTGTTGTGCCTGCGGCTGAGAACGTGGATGAGGAGCCCGTAGAGCACCTTACTCGGGAGGAAGAGCTGGAACCGGCCGCTTGTTAGAGACAATGATAATGCAAAGTGATGGTAGGTATGGAAGAGTGCGATGAGGAGGAGATTGGTGCTATGGATGACATGTTTGTAGGATCAGAGGACGATGGAGAGTACAGAGATGAGCTGACTTTTAGTGAAAGTAGCTCTGAGGAGGTCATAGAGGACGAGTCTAGGTCGGAGCCTAGTACGGAGGATGAAAGCGAAGAGTACAGGGGGATATTGCATCCACCTGACGGGTCCTTTAGAATGGAGTACACTGATCTGGAGCTAAGTCAGTTGAGGGAGGTCCATGTTGAGGTACCCTCCGTACCAAACTTCATGGACATTAGTATGGTTGATGAAGCGTGTGTGTGACACCTGGCCTGTCGTTGTTGGACGATGATGGTACCGAGAGCGAGGAGATGGAGATTAAGAAGGGGATGGTCTTTGACACATTGGATCATTTCAAGTTTTTTCTTTGCGGACTACGCCGTTAGGGTATCATAGGCCGTACTATGTTGATCACCGCGACCACGAGAAGCGGTACACGATTGCTTTGCAAGAAGAAATGTGGTTGGGGAGTTTGGGCGAGGAAGCGCACAAACAAGACTTGGAGGATTCGAAATGTGAAGCAACCTCACACGTGTCGGTCTTCTAAGCCTAAGTGGGTGCACGCAAAAACACGGCCCGTTATCCGAAGTCGTCGTCTTGTCGGCCTTGTTAAGGCCGATAGCGATATATCTCGTTGCCTCCCTTATCGAGAGCATATGGGGGTTCACCGGATATCGAGTGAGCTACATGAAGGCATGGCGAGCAAAGCAAAGATGCTATAGAGCTGTTGTAGGGTGATTGGAAGGAGGCATACAACCAAGCTCCTAGGATCCTTACCGCCATGAAACACTACAATCCAGGGCTTCGGTGGTATCCTGTTGCTGGCCGGATAGTGGATGACACGGACGGCGTGCCTAAACATGTTCTACACAGTTGTTTTGGTGTTTTCCCCAATCGGTAGAGGCATTCAAGCATTGTCGGCTGTAGTGCTTGTTGATGCAACATTTCTTACGGGAAGTACAAAGGTGTTCGATGATGGCAGTCGGTGTGGATCCGGAGAACCAGCTTGTCCCTTTAGCGTTTGCTTTGGCCGAGAGCGAGAACACTTTGAGCTGGTCTTGGTTCATGAAGCTTGTTAGAAGAGATGTCATCCGTCGTACGCCCCGTAGGATTTGCATGATATCTGATCGGCACAATGGATTGCTATTGGCTGCTAGAGAGGAGATAGATGGGCTTCCCCCTCTTGAGCATCGATGGTGCATGCGGCACTTTGCCGCCAACATTTGGCAGCGACAAAGGAAGAAGGAGGTCGTGTAGAAGTTGAAGGTCGTGTGTTGTTGTCGCACGAAGGAGAGGTTTAAGGAGAAGCTATTAGAGTTGAACAAGGTCCTAAACACTCCTGCGAGGACTTGGCTTCGGGGCCAGATGAATAATGTGGACAAGTGGGCTCTCGCATTTGATGATGGTGGCCTTAGGTATGGCATGATGACCACGAATTTATCGGAATCGTTTAACAAAGTGTTCAAGGGTATCCGTGCAGTACCTGTGTCCGGTATTGTGGAGTACTCGTTTAAGAAGTGCAACGAATACTTTGTTAAACGCTGGAACATTGCCAAGGCTTCTAAAGAAAAATGGGGCCGGGCCGGTAGGAGACACCTGGAAATTGCGGAGGCCATAGGTTCCAATCAGGTTGGTGTTGCCTACGGACCTTCACGGCTAGTGTACAACATAATGTCAGCGGGAGGAACCAATCCGGGCGATGAGAAGTACGGTGGCAGAAATTATAGGGTGGACCTCCAGAAACCGGAGTGTTCTTGTTGCATTCCGCAGCTACTTCATGTGCCTTGCTCACACGTCATCACCGCTTGTAAGTTGAGGGGTTTGGACCATGAAGATCCGTTTCTCATGTCTCCATTCTATCTCAAATCAAACACCCTAAAAGTGTGGGAATCCAGCTTCGAGCCGTACCTAGATCCTTCACAGTGGCCTCCATACTATGGATTGGATTATGTCCCCGACCCGGATCAAGAAAAGACAAAGGTTGGAAGGAGGAAGAGAAAACGCCTAAAAGGAATTATGGACGATTCCAATGCCGATGGCCCTGATGTGTATGATTCGAATGGCTATGGTCTCGATATGTATGGCTATGGAGACTTTGATGAGGCCATGGCTCCGGTGCGGCGCTCTAAATGCCACAGGACGGGTCACACTGCAGCCACTCACGATAGTGTTCAGGTACATAGGTGTTGTTAGTTCAACCTTGTTGTAATAATTTCTTCACGTCTAGTTGTAATAATTTCGTAATGCATTGTTGTTTTAATTGCCATAATTCATGTCTTTTTTCTAATCTTGTGTTGTTTGGCCTTTTTCAGGATGGAGCAGCAGGATTGGGTGGACCTTCGTAGGCACTGCTATGAAAAGGACCACCGATCGCACTTGGCGGTGGACTTGGGCAAGGCAAGTAGTTCCCATGTTTATTTTTTGGAAATTAATATTGTGGTCTTCGTTTATCATATGGAATCGTTACATAGACCATGCTCTTGTACATAGACCACGCAGCTAGCCCACCTTTCAAATGAAGCTGAGCATACATAGGGCGCGCCGGGGGCCAAGAAGGAAGTGAGCTTGTAGAATTTGCAGAGGTATGACGCCTGACTCAATACATTCCAGTTAGTTGCATGTGTTTGTTTCTCAGTAGTCCTAACTTTGCCAAAAAACCGACCGCAGAAAGTGAAGAAATTCTCGCCGCCGCCTCGGTCGCAAGTTGAGCCGCTTTAGAGGTGATGATGACGACGGCGCCTTTGCAAAGAAGAGGAGAGGCCTCCCGCCAGGGAGCCGAAAGTGAGGAACAGCCGGTGCGAGAGACAACAGAGGCCTCCGGGTGCAAGACGGAGTACGAGGGGAAAATCGACGCACGTACCGACCCCTCGTGAAACAAGTGAACAAGGAAGCGGTGATGACACGGACGACGGCAAATGAGGATCCGGACTTTGAGCAGGAGGTCATTGGTTCTTCGAATCGTATGATGCTCCTCGCGAGCCAAACACGTGTTCATCTTCTAAGCCGTTGAACTAGTTGTCACCGTGTATGAACATTTGGAACATATCTGAAATTTTGAGTTTTGTAGGGTGGATCTCAAAGCTCACCTAAAGGGCGACGTGGGCGTGGAAAGCGCAAAAGCTAAAGACCGCCGGACGTGGGGACGCCAAAATCTCCTAGCAACACGGCCCGGTCGTCGTGAACGCCGCCGCCCTCAACCTTTTTTCCCCGCCGTGAGAAGGTGAGTATTTGGCAAATAAGAACCAACGTTGGGGAAATGACAACTTACAATACATAACTCATAACCTCCTCCTATGTATGTAGGAATGGCGACGACCTTTGTGTGCACTCCGTACTATGATCTTTTGAGTGCGGAATTCCTTATGCATGTGCAATGACTATGTGTATGAATTTGAGTTATGGTCGTCCTTGTCCAAACTATGTATGCACGCTGTGTGTGAACTTTGTGCCATTTGTTGAACAATGTAAGGGTACGAACCCAATGAACATCTATGTTTGTGAACTATGTGAGACTTGTCTTTTTATTGGCGGTATTATGGTATGTCTCTCGTACATTTGTGAATTGCTTTGGAGAAATGTGTAATTATGCATGTGTATATTTTTTTTTGTGGCAAAAGTAAGATGGTGTCAAAAAAAAAAAAGGAAAGATGGATGGGGGTCGCGCCCATATATCGGGCGCGAGAGTCATTTGCACGCGTCGGCGCCTAAACCTCCGGCACGCGGCCACACGTGTGCAACCCTCAAAACACCACGTGTCCGTTGAACGCGCCAAACGGTTTGGCGGGACACGCGGCGCCAACGCGCTAGGCGCGGCGTGGGCAAGAGCCACCATCTCGGGCGCAAACCGGGACTGGGGTGTCGTTGGCGCGGCGACTCGCGTCAAACCGTTAGGCGCGGCACGCGTCTCGGCCCAACGCCGCCAGTGCTCAGCGCCGACTCGTCTCGCCCCACGCGCGAGCGGTCGCGCTGACGCGCCACTCGCGCGAGAATGGCGGCGCGACGTGCCAAATGAGGTTCTCCCCTCGGGCGCAAATCGTAATCGAGGGGCTCTGTGGGCGCTGACGGATCACGCCCGGACGCGTCTGCGCCGACCTGGTCGGTTACGAACCAACGACGGGACGACACGCTGACGTCGCGCCCGATGCTATGGCGCAACGCGTCACGCAGCCTTCTTCTTCCTCTCGCTCATTCTTCTCCCTCCTCTTCCTCTTTCTTTCGTGCCGGTCCGCCACCACACCCGTGGGAGCCGTCTCCATCCACCCCCCAACCCCCCTCCAAAGCCCCACAAACCCCTCCTCCTCCCTCCCCCACTACCCCCACCCCCCCCCCCCCCCTCCTCCTCCACCCACACCGCCCAAGCCCCATCCTCCTCCCCCAAACCCCTCCTCTCACCCTTCCCCCCCAACTCTTCAAGGTTGCTCCAAGCCCCGAAGCCCCCTCCTCGTTGTGGATTATGTAAGTCATTTCGATTTGTTTTCCTTCTTTCGATTCATAGTATATTGTGCATGGCACGTGGATTAGTGTTAATTAGTATCTCCATTAGTATATTTGGTCGTGGTTATATTGTTAATTAGTAAGCCACGTGGTAAATGATAAATGAGAATGGTTTGAATTTCTTATAAATGCAAATTACCATAACAAATGAGGTTGGTGTGATTTGTAAGAAAATACAATGGTGCTCTCTTACGAATGCAAATTATCATTACAAATAATTAGTCGCTCCTTTGAATGTTCGATTGTTTCGTAGCTACACTTGTCGCATGCCGAGGCGTGGTAAAAAGAAGGCCTTCAATCCTTACTTGAGGCTGCCGGATCCCTATGTCCATAAGCCTCTCCCACCGTGTGAACCTAAGCCCAACTGTTGGTGTGGTGATCCATGCAAAGTTGAATGGGATGAAGATGATGAGGAAACCTACATGCGAAGTATTGGATGTGTGCCAATTATCAATGGGAGCCAACCCCAAACAACGCCGCCAAGTTGCTTTCATGGTGCGTATATTCGTTTTGGTTCCTTTATTTCATGAGTATGTATTAGCTTCCCGACAATTGTTTGTCTTCCGGACCCCACCTCCACTCGTGATTTTATGCAAAGTGGATCGACCTTGAGATCAGTGAGAAACACAAGAAATTCTTGGAAGGCCACAAGGAGTTTAGGGCATGGTTTCAACGGAGGTCCGAGGAGGATATGAAGCAAGCGGCTGCTGAGAAGGCGCGCAGGGAGGAAGAGGAAAGGAGGAGAGCTCAAGTTAAGAGGGAAGAGAGAGAGAGGAAGCTCGAGCATGCGCGCCGTGCCAAGGCTGAGTGGGCCAAGGCTCAGATGCAGAGTGAAAATGTTGAGGGTGACGACGACACCTCACGGTTGGATGAGCTCATTGCCTTAGCTGAGGCTGACTTGAAAGCCCAACAAGAAGGAGGGCAGCGAGGACCCACAGTGGAACAGGTTAGGCGTAACGTGGAGGCCGACAATGCTCCAACGGTGCCACAAGAGGCCCCGCAGACATCGGTGCAATCTTGGCTGCCGGGCGGCGTGCCCAGTGTTAAAACCGTCTTTAATCGGATACTACATGCCCTCGACTTTGTTCCCGTTGTGCATCCCGTGCAGGAGGACATTGTGCCGGACTTGGCACATTTGCAGGAGGGCAGCGAGGACCAATTCTGGGAGGAGGCTTCGAAGCTAGCTGATGAGGTTGATGCAAAGTACAACAAAGAGTGTGATGCCTATGTTTCAGGGTCTTCTACTAGCCCAAGCGACGAATATGCAACGGAGGATTCGGACACGGACGAAGACAAACCATATGATGGCTACATTTCAGGCTCTTTATGCGACTCCGTGCTACGAATATCCGTAGGACTGACATGCCCGACGAAGATCCGGAGGATTGGGGCACGGACGACGAATATCCGTAGGATTGGGGCACGGACGAGGATTTGTGAAGTGCAACGTTCATTTGTTGCCATATGTATGGAACAATGTCTAATCTATTTGTAATGAACCATGTACGAAACTATGCTCTCTAGTAGGTGTATCTCTTGTTGTTGTATTGAACCATGTATCTCTAGTTGTTGTATTGAACCATGCATCTCTAGTTGTTGTATTGAACCATGTCCTGTATCAACAATTATGTACGGTGTTGTTCGTGGTTGAGTATAATGAACAGAACGATGTACGAAGATTGAAATGCCAACACCTAGCCATTACTTCGCATGCATCACAATTGTTCAAAGCATAGAGAAGAGTCACTACAATGAGTTACACAAGTGGTTCACCCACAATTCAAGGGTCCATGCATCATACACTTCGTGGTTCGAACAAAAGTGTTGCTAAGTCAAGGCCACTAATGCCTTCCTCATAGCTAAGTCAAGGCCGGCTAAAATCATCATCGCCCTCCCGCATGGTCCGATTCCAATCCTCGTAGTCCGAGTCATTCCAAACATCCTCATGGGCGTTCTCCTTGTCGTGGTCGTCCACGTCCTTGGCCTCGTCCTCGTTACCCTTGTCCTGATCGTGCACGTCTTTGCCATCGTCCTCGTTACCCTCGTCCTCTTGTGGTGGCGAAGGAACTATGAGAAACAAACATGTCAACATTACAACGACCTTAATAAGTAGCGAAATGTGAAAACAAGTTTTGGAAGAACAAGAAATGCTCACAAAGCTCGCGTATCAACGCATTTCGGGCCCGTCGACGTTGAGCTTCATGTTCGAGAGCCCACTCAAGTAACTCATGATGCTCCCTCCTTTCCTCCGCTTCGAGGCGGTCGTAGTGTTCCTTGTTTTCCCCGCCAAGATCGAAGGAGCTCGTCGCCCATAAACTGGCGATGGTAAGGACTTATGTCCTTTCCTTTAGCTTTACAGTAGTCTTCACCGAGCTTCATCCAGGTGTTATAACCAGGTCTTGCAACTCCGGCCTTCAGGCTCACTTCTCTCTTCAGCTTTTGCCTCCTCATAATCATCCTTTTCCTCTTCAAGGGGGACTTGAACTTGGGAGTAAACAAATTGGCCATAACCTCACCGCGCCCGAAATCCTCCCAATCACAAGTCTTTCCAAAATTAAGTGAAACATAAATAAACATTACCATAATTATGCATTGCCAAAGATAGATAAAAAAGGCATGCAAGGCACAAGTTCGTTATACTCACAAAGAACTCAGTTGGCCCACCATAAGCATTGCCACAGTAGTAACCAATCCCATACTCAGAGGGAACAACTCCTTCACGGGCCTTGATGCCGCACTTGCACTTCTTATCCGGAAGACCAAGGCATGGCCATGGCATGCGTCCATTGGAATACTCTTCTTGCAACCTCTCGTTAGGCCATGCAGGTTTTGGTCCATAGTTATACTCCTCAAAGTCACAAGCTGGAAAACCTCTCTAAAATAGACAACATATGAGGTGCAAGGTTACATTATGCATAACACAAAATGAGTTCACAAAAAACATGCATCGCAAAGCACCACTTACCAAATCGCTACCGACCACAACGATAGAAAGGGGTGAACAAATCCGGTCGGCTCGAACTTGAGGAACGCCTTCTCCCCACAATGGCATGTAGGAGGATTCTCAGACGGTGCGGTGCGGCGTCAAACCTTCTCCGCTCGGGTCATCTCGGTGGGTTCGAAGGCGAGGCACCCACCGCTCAAACCGATCAAGCGAACGGTCTTCCAAGGGTCATAAGGAAACAACATGATGGAATGATCCACCCATTCTTCACCGTCGATCCACCGATAGAAATTGCATCCTTACGCGGCTACCGTCGGGAGGACCACGCCATAGCGGCAACCTAGAAAAGCACGCCCGGCGGACTTTGGATGCCCGGATCGCTTCACATTGGCCCGCCACCGACGACAAAGGACAATGCGGCGTCGGCACAAAAGCCGGAATGGACCCTCCCCATCATGGTCCTCCTGATGGTGCACCTAACAGGACAAGTCCATGCAAGCTAGCAAAACATACAAAACGACAAGTATTACAATGAGGAATGTTACATAGTTTCTATTTCGCACAAAATGAGAAGTAATAAACAATGGGTTGTTACATAGTTTCTACTTCTTACAAAATGAGAAGTAATACAAATAAGGAAAATTATTAAGAATTTAGACCATCTCTTTGATAAATATGGAGAAATATGGCTAACATTCCTTGCAATCAATAATACATGTACAATTAACAAAACAAAAAGGAAATCTTCAAAAACCCTAATCAACCCCTAATACATGAACATTCATAAAAGATCATCTCCATATATGGTTACACATCACAATCAAACCATAACACAAGAAAAAAAAAAAAAAAATTATGCAATGCTTCATGAACCCTAATCAAACCATAACACATTAAACATTGAATCCAAAGAAACAAATTATAGTCCATGTATTCATTACACACCTAATCCATCCCACATACTAACAAAGCATTACTAAAATGTCATTAACATGAAGTGATTTAGGGTTAGGTTTAAAGTGCATAATTTCCCAAACTAAAGATGAAATTAGCAAGCAAGATGACACAATAAGATGAGTTACCAACATAAGCAAAGAGATAGAGCAAAAAACTAGGCAATTGGAAACATTTGGAGGGCAAAAAAAAAAGGAAACAACCATCCAAAACACTGACCTGCTCGGTCCCTTCCGCTGCAGCTCGCAGAATGTGAGATGAGAGCAGGGGGGACAAAAAGTAGGCAGGACTGAGCATTTATATCAACGCTGTCGCGCCCACCGATCCGGCGCGACGTGGTAGGACCCACGCCGCTTTCGACGAGGCCCAAACCGAAACACTAACGGGCCCCGCCGCCGCGCCGACGATCGCGCTGATCAGCCCGCCGCGCCTCATGCGTAGGCGCGACGTGGTGGGACCGAATGCCGCCACGCAAGCACGGGTCAACGGGCGTGTCACGGCAGCGTCGCGCCACATGCATCGGGCGCGACATGTGTAAGTGTCACGCCCCGACGCATTTGGCGCCGACAAAAAAGGGATACCGGGTGTAATATGTTTCAAACCGGGATAGATTTGAAATTTGTTTTGAAAAAGGGCTAAAATTTAAAAAAAAAAGCCGGGTAGGAGCTGGACGTCGTCGGCGGCGTGGTTGGGCAGGCGGAGCAGCGAGGGGCGCTATTGGTCGCGGCGGTACATCCAGGGGACAGATCAAGATTATATAATCTGTATGCTAAAGCGATCCAGCCAATCTTTCTGGAGCAATGAAACTTCACTTGTGTAGACACAACAAGAGCAATAGAGCTTTGTGTAAGTTAAGTTTTTTTTCCTACAAAATATTGGTCAGAAAATGAAATGATTTTTAATAAAGGCGATATATTGAAATCAAGACAAGATTACATGGTCAGTAAATTAGAGCAGTACAACAGATATAATCACTCCAAAAAAAAAAAATCACATGTCACATGAAGATGTAGGTGCACAGTTGAGGATACACGTCATTTAGCATAATGTTCATTTGTAGGTTTCCTTAGGAAAATGATACTGCAAAGGTGACACAGATGGATGCTATAAAAGGAGAAAACTTTTCAGAGTGTGATAGACTTATCACTGGGAGTGCAGGGTTTTGTCACAAATTACGTAAAAAATTTTTGAAAGGACTCACTGTTACTCGTTTCTTTGCAAACTGATTCCTGTTGTTGAGCTAGCATAAAAGATTTTTTGACCTGTGATAAATTTGATAATGAGGTGCACCAACAGAACATTTCTCTAGAGAGTTTCATCGTTCAAAGCATGGCACACAGCAAGGCCAAAACATTTGAGCGCAGGATAGAATAATCACTCCAACAAATTGACAGATCACATAAATATGATCAACACTGAATTCACTTTTTTGTCAACAAAGAATAAATGTTAGAACTGCAGTATAGCACTCTGAGCTCTGGTGATGAGCGGCGCTGGCGCAGCGCAGGAGATGTGTGGAAAGAACTAACAGTTCAGTTTCAGACTTGTTCAGAGATCACTTTGCCCATCACAAGTTTATTTCACCTGCTGCAATGCCGCTCCTGGTTGATCACCATTCGCCAGTTCACTAGCAAATCACCAAGCTTAAAGTTAAAAATGATTAAAGACATATAGCAATGTTGCCGCTCGTATCTTAATCATCTCATTTTTTACCCACCACATTCAGTTCCTCAATCTGAAAACACCACATAAAAAGAATTACTACATTAGCTGATACCCAGCATGGTAATGCAACATTTGCAAGCATGAATATGGACGTTATCACACCCCTTCGACTAATCACTTTGTCATACACCCTTCATTAAAACAATTATTATGACCAATACTACATAAAACTTTATCAGTACTGTGCACTTTTGGTCAACTTGAAATACAGTTTCTGTTGCTGCGACACTTTTTGAGCAAAAAATACAGCAGGGGAGGCCCGCACTATGAGATTTTATTAAAAAGCAAAAGCCAGAAACTGTACAGTCCAGCCAAGAGGTTGAGAGAGCCACTGGTCAGCTAAAAAAAAAAAAAAGAAGTCTATCCAAAAGAGGAAAACAGAGCACCTGTCTTCATACACTCTAAGAGCTTGAAGTCTAGCCTCATCCAGGAAGGAGCATTTCCAGGAGGAGAAGAGAGTTATCCTATGTCAAATATAAATGCCAGGCAGAAATGGTGAAGATCTCCATAAAGAAGGGATTTTGGTATTGCTGTTTCGACTGCATCATCATTTGGAAGAAATCACTTTGAAAGTTCCAGTGCATATTCAAGTGTTGCCAGCAGGCCTGACTGAATGGACAGAGGTGGAAAGCATTTCCTCAACATTCTGATTGCAGATAATGCAGTTACAGTTATTGCCCCCAAACTTGTGCTTTTTCTTTTTCAGAAGGTTCCTTGTGTTTAGCCTATCCATAATCAGGAGCCAGGAGAAGACTCTAAGTTTGTTACTGCATTTTGAATCCCAGATCCACAGGAAAGGAGCAGGGGGCTGAACATTTCTATAGGGGAAATTATACAATTTACAAGATGTATAGCTGCTGCTTCTCCTGTCTGAAGTAACCAATGAAGGTACAAGTAATAATAACTCTAAGCTTAACTGTTAACTTCAGAAAGTGACAAATGCATCATCTATCCGACCATATTTAAAGTAGCTACAAAACCAACTTGAGAGTCGAGAAGAGAACATAAATCTAGATATCGCTCAACCAGCCACTGTTATTCTCATTTCAACATGGATATCTCTGCCCCACGCTTGTCAAAACCAAAATTTACAGTAGCTACACAACATGTATCTAGAGTAAATTGAATCCTTATAAGTACACAGACACTAGTAATGGGAAATCTCACAAGTCAAATATGCTCAAAACAGTCATAGCCCGGCAGGTCTTTCATAAGAGTTGAAAGTGGAAGAAGCCTCGCCTGCCACATATTTATGCTTCACCTGGACACAAATGCGAGATTTAAGATTTTGCTGAAGTGGTCATATTCAAGGGTACAGTCAATGGTGAAAAGTCTCCTTCAATTTGCTGTGATGACCATGCTCAAGGCAATGAAAACTAGAAATTATTTACTGCCAGAAAATATAGGGAAAACATTTCTGAATTATAATCTCTCTCCAGCATTTCTTGCATAACATTATGGAAAGGTATTATGCCAAAGCATTTAAAAAGGGACAACTACACCTATATTTAAAGAGCATTTCATGTATTGTTTGCTTGTTATGCCCAGACTGTTAACATTTAAGTGCCTAGGCTTTATCATTACACGTGGAACTCTGTTGCTAATTACCAATTGTTCCTCTTGCAGTGAATACTTGGTAAGTTCAGAGAAATCTCCCCAAACTAACCTGCTAATGCATTTCCATCTAATGGAAAATAAAATGTTACAAACCAAATAAAGCAAAACAATAGGGTGGGTTTGGGTCTAAAGCGAGCAGTCCAGAGGGGCCACAAATACATACTCCCTCCGTCCCCTAAATGTTTGTCGTTCTCGCTTCCCGAGAAACTACTGCCGGCAACTATATATTAAAATATATAAATATTTATGTTAAGTAATTAGTACCATCGGAAAGATCTTTTTATCTAGTTTTTAACAAATTTATTTGAAGATATAAATGTTGTACAAATCAAGTCAAACTTGTGGCACGAAAACCAACGGCGACGGTCAATTAGGGATAGAGGGAGTATGGGTCCAGCCAGCGTTTGATAGGGTGGGTTTGGGTCTAAAATGGGCTTATATTCATCATGGACTGGACTACCCCAGTTTGGCAAAGACGTCAACGCAGATTAGACGACGTCAACTGCTCCTTCAAAATGGTCGTGACGTCCCCCGTCGACAAACGAGGCGTTTGTGGTGACTTCGTGAACTTTAAGATTGCTGGCTCGATCCTTCGAAGGTGCTCATAGGGGTAAGGTTTGCATACGTGTGTTCATAGGGGTGAGTGTGCGTGCGTGTTGGAGCCGCCTGCATGTACTGTGTAATCTAAAAAACAAAACTACTACTCAAATGGTAGATTCTAGGTGGAAGCATGTGGTGTGATCTTGAATACTACCTACGTCCCATAAAAAATATCGTTTTTATTTTCAGAAATTATATTTAACCATTTCGTCTTATTCAAAAAAAAATTATGTGAACTACAAAATAAATAAATCAGTATTGAAGTATATTTAATGATAAACAACTATGTAAAAAAATAGAACATATTTATAATTTTTTTTTTGAATAAGAAGGATGGTCAAAGATGATGTTTTAAAACGACATTCTTTTTGGGGACGGAGGGAGTAAGTCTAAAAGCAGTCTACCCTTTCAAGTCTAATCCAAATAAACTGAGTTATTTTAGGATTTTCCGACGCTATATGCATTAAGTGGTGTTTACGTCTACGTTGACAAATGGCGGCGCTTGTGATGACTTTGTGAACTTCGAGATCTGTCGGTTCGGTCCTTCGAAGGTGCTCATGGTGTAGGGTTAGCGTGTCACGTGTGTTCATAGGGGTGAGTGTGTGTACGTGTTGAGCGCCTACGCTGTACCGTGTAATCTAAAAAAATAAATTGAGTTAGTTTGACTGTTCTAAAATCATTTCATGGACGTAAGCAACTTGATATTATCGGGGGTTCTTTGGTTCCCGAGCATAATTTTCTATAACAATGTTCCAAGCAAAAAAAAAAAAAAGGGTGATTAGAAAATTTGAAGCCACACTTTGCCACAACTAAGGGAATCTTTTTATTGGTTATGGCAATGTGGCGTCAAAAGAATCTTGTATAAGACCAACTTGGACAAACTTGCCTAAGATTAAGTGTGACAATGACAAAGTGTTGTCGGCAACCGAACACCCCTTAAGCTACCAAATTTGATGGCCGAAACTTAATCATGCTAGATTTTGGTGGGAAGCCAAACAAGCAAACATCGATAGGACAATTTGTTAGAGCTCTGTTTCCTAATTTTTGAGGTCTACTTCTTGATTTTTCTAGTGGTCTACTTCAATTGTTAGAGCTGATTTTATTCAGGAGTAGGGTAGGGAGCAAGTGTGAATTGAATTTGCTGAGATTCTTATCTCTTAACTTCCTAAACCGGAGCCAAGCTCTGGCAAGAGAATCAGGCCACGTCAGCTTCTAATCTATAGACGTTGGATTAGATTTCCAGCAGATGAGCAGATCGTCTAAAGTAGTTGCTGTTCTGTTAGGTCTCAATGCCCAAGTCAGTGTGTATCTGAAATTCTGAACTGAGTGCTGACAAGCATAGCACTGAATAAGTGAACAGAGCACTGACAACATGCACATGAAATTCGCACCGGACCTAAAGATCGCTTACATCCCTGAAGGAAGCCATTTCGTTCAGGAGCAGTTCCCGGACAAGGTGAATGATCTCCTGGTCAGCTTCTTGAAAGAGCACCCTGTGTCTGCATAGATGTTCTAGCAGTCCATGTTCACTGTCATAAGCAACAGCTACAATGGGCAAAACTGCTATGTGTAGTGTCGGCAGCGAAGGAACAATCTGATGAGTGAATTCAGCTTTCAGCGTTTTGACTCTGTTTGGATCTAGCGTGTGAAACAAGTTATAAAAATCAAACACTATTGTTTGCATAGAGCATCAGTGTTCTTGAAGAAATGATTGAACACTGAAATCAAGTATTACCTTAGAAACTGGTATCGCAGATTACAAACTGTCAAACTGATCATAGTCTACCGTGGCCAGGT
The DNA here is from genome assembly GCA_015847255.1 of Hyparrhenia diplandra. Lineage (NCBI taxonomy): Eukaryota > Viridiplantae > Streptophyta > Magnoliopsida > Poales > Poaceae > Hyparrhenia > Hyparrhenia diplandra. Next base: position 185,154 of record JADLZK010005372.1, on the reverse strand, counting down.
GAGTTCTTGTGAGCGGCTTTGGTGGTCACTAACTCACTTGGATGTGCTCGACAACCTCATGCATAAAAAAAAAATAGTGGTAGAAAATGAATACATGCAGCCAGTGACCTAGAAAGTGCAGAAGGGGCCTTTGATGCTTTATGCCAACGTACGTTTTAAATCTCCAGGACTCCAGCTATGGTATTTAGCGAATGAGATCTAAAATTGCTAATAGTGAAATTAAATGGGGGCTATAGCAGACTATAGCCACTAAATTGAACATTAACATCAATATCTTGATCTGCCCCCAAATAAACTTTGAACAGTACAATACACAAATTGGATAGAAAAGATCAATTAATTTTACTAATTCAAAGCACACAAATTCTTCATCTCATTGGGCAATCCAAATTCTTCATCTCATAGGGCAATCAAACAGATGAACTTTGATCTAACAGAAAGCTGCTCATCAACATTGGCTTCAGAGCATACAAACTCGTCATCTCAGGGTATAACCAAACATACAGAACTTTGATCTACCAGAATGCTACTCATAACTGTTTGAAACCCAAGAAAACATACAAGAGTCTATAGGTTTACGACAAAACTACAGGTTGCATTATTTATCTTACATAACCAAAGAGACTTTTTTTTTTTGTGTCAAGGCACAAATCCACTACAATCTCCCTCACAAATCACAACCAGCACCAGCAGGCCAGAACATATGGAATCAACCCTGCAATTAGATGAGAAAAATCACTATTAGTCGATGCAATTTGACATTTATGCTAGCATCGGGTGCTGTTAATTAGGATGTTATGAATGCTTACTAACCAATGCATCCTCATGCCAGAAAAACATAATAAAACAGCAAGACAGAGTAATAGCTTAACTAACAACTGCTACTATATAGTCACATGAGCAGGTCATCTAAAGTAGCTACGGTTCTGTTAGGTCATCTGAAATTCTGAACTGACTAAGTAATAGCTGCTGTTCTGATAGGTTGCCTAGTACTAACAACACCTCTGTCCCCAGAACCATCCAACATCCAACTCAGAATTAATAATTCATGCTAATGAAAAATATCTGAACTGACTAAGTAATAGCTGCTGTTCTGATAGGTTGCCCAGTACTAACAACACCTCTGTCCCCAGAACCATCCAACATCCAACTCAGAATTAATAATCCATGCTAATAACAAAATGGATTTGAGATGCGAACTTCAGCTATTCCAGAAGCACAAGGAGTGAGAGCAGCCCTCACAATGACTTCAGGGACACCCTTCTTTTGTTGCTTTTTCCTTTTTTGGGGATTCTAAAGAAATATATTATGATGAGTGAATGTGGATGGGGATAAAATAAATACAAGGAAAAACCACGTATTAACTGGCTGCCCAAAGACAGATACTGGATATGTCAGTTAACCGCTGTAAAATCATCACTAGAAGTCCGACAATAACTCAAAACTCAGCCATGTTGTCACGTGGCATGCAGCAATACCTCTCTGTCATTCATGTGATGCAGTCACACAAATAAGTAATAATACTTGAAATATATAGAACACAAGCTTCATACCAACATCAGACTGAACAGAGTTCAAAAGATAATATTAGTAGAGTACAAAATAATGAGGAAAATCTAACTAAAGGCCTCAATGCCATTCCCCCAAACAAGCAGCATGGCACTGATGGAACCACTGACCAGGACTCAAATCTAGTCATGCAACTGAATAGACAAAGTTAGAAATTAGAAAATAGTCACTGCAAACGCAGAAAAATAGTTGTTTTTCAAAATTTCACTGCCAATGCATAGTTTTCTTTTCTTTCTTTCTTTTGTTTTCTAAAAAAAAAGGCCAATACATAGTTTAAACTTCTGAAAGCATGCAGAGCAAAGTTTAACTGAATTGCATAAATGTAGTACTAGGAAGCAAAGGAGCACAACACTTTTATTTTTGTCTCAGAGAGGAGTACAGCAAAATGGATTGAAGTAAGAATTATGATAGTTTGCAATTACAGAAAGTGACAAAAGTTTGAACTAACATAGCTCCAACAAATTGACCTCTACAACCAACCCTAGCTAGGCTGAACAAGGAACAAGACTAGAGTCCGGCGCACGTGCATTAGAAGAACTGGCTAAAGTTCATTATAACTTATAAACCAAGGCTCATTTGTTTTTCTCATGGAAAATGTGCTCAACAGGCCATCTTGATGTAGGCCAACAATGCCAGCAGACTGCGATGGATGCTTACTAATCGCTCATTCACACAACCAGTGCCCAAATGTACATGTCTGAAATGCAAGAGGCAAGACTCAGGAATAAAATAGCATACCTCTTCATATCCTTAAATCCTCCTTGGTGACATAAATGGTGGGAAACCAAAATATGGATAGGCACCATCAGCAGGGGAATTGGTCCTACCGACCCTCTCAATATTGAAAGACTTAATCTCAAGTGAAAAAAAAATACTGCATATGTTCTATCCGCTAGATATTGCATGCAATTTGCTGAAGAAATTATTGAATATGCTGTATCTGCTTCATCTTGAATGCATTCAATGAAAATGTATCCTTCAGCTGGACCACCAATGTTGATTCCAAAAGTATAATGGGCAGGCAAGGGAATGGTACTCTTCAAACGCCACTCATGGGACTTCTCACTGCCATTTTGCGAAAGAAAGGTGTAATAATCCACAGATGTGCCTTCATAAATCGTACTAAACATTGCAACCCCACTTTCCTCTGACCCCACAATGACGATTTGCCGCTCCTCATGGCCAGGCGGGAGGCCAATAGTGCAAAACCGCATACTATTCATGTCGAGCTTGATCAACGTGTTCATGCCATTTAATTTCCAATAAAAGCAGCCATTCGTACATTGGTCTGTAATCTCTTTAACATTTTGAGGCAAGCCTAGATCGCCCCAACTGATAGATGTACTGACACTCCAGCAGCCAGAGCCCAAAGAGAATATCAATACCCCCAACCTTGAGCTGGATGAAACCCAGTAGATCACACTGAATGATGTATCCTCCTCTATGCCTCCTGAACGGATGAAGGAGAACCCCCACGGGAAACATTTTTCTTTTGGATCCCGATGGAGGCGTGAAGGTCGTCGGTTATGGGAGGCAGCAGCAGGTATCGCCGGGATAACGGGTCGCACACCAGGAGGTCCCAGTCCCAGAAACAGAAGAGGCCTTCGGCACGACTGCGCCCGAGGAGGACGCGACCGTCGAGGGCATCGGAAGGAACCCAGCGGTGCAATCCGGTGCGAGGGAGGTAGTCGAAGGAAATCGAGACAGCTCGGGCGACGGCAACGGACGGATGGGGCGCCTCGGTAGGATGGAAGCCCTCGGAGCTAACGATGCCGAGGAGCAACGGCGGGTGAATGGAGCGGTACCGGTGGAGGAAGGCGTGGTCAGCGATGAGGCGGCGGAAGGAGGAGCAGGCGGTGGAGGCGCGGGCGAGGTCCGCAGGGGAGGCGACGCGGAGGAAGATCTCCTCGTGGAGGTCGCTGGTAAGGGCCGGCGGAGGCCGCTCTGGATCAGTGGCATCGGGGTCGGGGAGATATTGGGCACCTCCCCGCCGCCGGCAAGAGGAGGAAGTAGCTGAGGACGCGCTGGCCGGCGGGGACGCGCGAGCCGCGGGGAACGGCGGGAGACGCGTGGATCGGCGGGCGGCGGGTGATGGGCTCTCGCGTCCGGCATCTCGCCTCTCGGAGTCTCGGGCGGCGGCGGCGGCGGCGGCTGTCACTCGGGGTCGGGGACGAGGAGTGGTCCGAGTGGAGTGACCGAGTGTGACCTCAGCACAGCGGGTAGGGTTTACCAAATATTTTAGGCTGTATTTGGTATTGGGCTTTCTCCGTATTTCCAAATCCAGGTCAAATACGGGCCCTTTTAGGTCAATTATAGGATCTGCTAAAAAAAAGTCAAATATAAGACCTCGATAAAAAGGGCAGAAATTGAGCGCTCCCATCTTCGTCCTGATCCCGCCGGCGGCACCCGTCTAGTTTTTGGATTTTTCCGAGGCAACGCAAACAAATGGGTTAAAGGGCGAAAAATTGGGCGTGCCATGAGAAATATTTTGTGCGTTTTCGACCTTTATGAGGATTGAGGAAGATCTTGGGTATTTTTTGTGTACGGGCAGCACAATGAGAAATAACTAGAGGACTCTCCGCACGTTGCCGCGGATATTGAGAAAAAATTTTAAATAGACTAAAATTTTAATTACTTAGAATTAAAAGATGTATTATATGATAAAAATAATCGCATCGCTTAAAACAGAATGTAACCACATATACATTACTACCAAGAGTGGGCACTAAATCCAAAATGCATGAAACAAATATTATATTCATTGACATATAGGGTATAGATTATTTAAAATAATGTATGAACTATAATAATGAATGAAAATATTTAAATAGGTTGTAGAATTTCCGGTAATGGAATAAAAGTAAGATAATAATTTTTTGAGCAATTTTTTTCATCAGTTTTTAGACCTTTTTGGTATATGATCTGGTGTCTTTTTTTTTTTTTTTTTTTTTTTGAATTACACAAGTACAACGCAGACACTCATAACACGCACGCACACTCACCCCTATGAACACACGTCGCGCAAACCCTACCCCTATGAGCACCTCCTCCGGACCTGGGCGGCCGGCAGATCTGGAGATTCTCGAAGTCACCATAGGCGCCTCGTCGTCGACGGGAACGCCGCTTACCACTTAATGCATAACGCCGGTAAATCCTTGGGAAAATCCCGGGAAAGGTGCGAGCACCGGGATTTGAACCCCGGTGGGTAGCGTCCCCACCTGGACCGCCCTACCATTGGACTACAAGCCAATTCGCTATGATCTGGTGTCTTTAAGGGCCCCTGTGGAAGATAGGGTGGAGAAAGGGAAAGGATAGAAAAACCATGGGAATGGAAGCGTATCATGAGTCTAGTATCCTATAGGAACAGTAAACAAAAAAAATGGTCCTTTGGCAGCACCTGCACGAACAGTAGGAATTGAAGTGCACATGTGTCAATACCGATACCGATATAGCGACACATTAATACGGTATTTTTTCAAAAGTAAGGATACACCGATATACATATAATATTGTATAATAATTATTACTAATATGTATAAGTATAATATAATGTATATTTAATAGCGAAGAAAAAATAGCAAAATGGCCCAAAAACAGCCTAATCACATCCCAGCCCGGCCCATGTCGCGCGGCCCCGCGTCAAAGAGTGGAAGCAGGCAGTGCATCGTCTCCTCGTCCGTCATCCGCTCGTCTCCTCCTTCGTTCTTCCGTTAACTCAAGCAATCCCCAATTTCCCATTCCCCAATCCAGCAACCCTAGACCCTATGGGCGGTGGCGAATCGGCAGCGGGCGGCAGCAAAGGCGCGCGGCAAGGCAACGGCAAGGCGTCTTGCGAACAGCTGGCCGCAGGCAGCGGCGCTCTGGCGTAGCGGAGGCCGTGGGCGGCAGGGGCGAGCCGGCGAGGCCCCCGTGTCGCCTCTGCTCCACCGCGCGGGCGGGATCCACGTCCTTGCACCTTCCCAAAATCCCGGGTAATTGATTTTCTCTTTTTTCTCGATACCTCGATTGTGGAAAGCAAAGCAGCGAGGCGGCAAAGCACCATGAATGTGGAAGGCAGCGGCGACTCTTTATATAGGCACGGCACGGCAAGGCAAGGCAGCTGAAAGGATGATCAGGTGGTGGAATTGAAGGCCATCGCTGGTGAAGCTTCTATTGTCTTGTGCATTTTTTAAAGTGACAACACGGTTGTGGGTGACTATTGGGATGCTAATGCCACAATTAATTTTTATGGTGCATTTGTTTTAGTTGGAATCATGGGTTAGTGGAATAGAATGGGAATAGGTAGAGGATGATTGTGATTACGGTCCCTTAGTTTTTATGCGGAATTGAATGAAGGCTGAGGTGATGGTGGGGCCCTTGTGATGATGTGGCTTCACCAATAATAATAGAACTCCTAAGTGGGGTTTTCCATATAGAAGGTTTAGATGATTGCAAACCACTATTTTGTGAAATTGTGAAAATTAAATAAAAATTTGAGATTCAAACTTATTTTATAAAAAATCATGTAAAATAATAAATTTCATGTACATATGCACCTAGGTTTTAGTCCAAATATATATTTTTTTATTAAAGAGCTCTTAAGACGGAAGAATTCATATACAAGAGGGCTAGCTAACGGGGCGCCAAATAGGTCACCCGATGGGTTAACCAACCCACACAACGTAGTTGAGCACTAACACGACATGCGTCCTCGTTACCAAACATGGCTAAACGCCGCCTTCGACTTCTTGTGGCGGTCTACACACAAACCACACACCAACAAGCCCGGCAGGCAAACCGCAACCGGTCATCATTGCCAAGCTCAAGCACCCCGCAAAAAGACCAGCTCGACTTCCAATCACGGCCACACCTCTCGCCTCGAGTGCTTATCGGCCCTCCACGCGATCACCGAAGGAGACATCGAAGCCACGATAAAATCCAAAAAACCTTCAGGAAGATAGTAACGCCAATGTGCCACCATCTCACGTCTAGACTGCGTTTTTCACCCTTGGATGATAATGCTAGAGGGGATAAATGACGCCCCCAACAGGTCAAGCGACACCCACTGGCATTACTTCCGCTGGGCTTTTCCCTCAAGGAGTCCTCTAACACAAATGTCGTGGTAAGAAGTCGGGCCTCTTGCCAGCCAGTGCGTCAGCCGCCACCCCTCTGATTGGGCAACGCAGACCTAACTCTGTTGCTAACAAAACACCGCCGCACTACGAACACCTTTAACGCCCGTCGTCATCGGCTCTTTGCCACGTGTTGGCTATCGACCCGTTGCTAGCCACCACCAGCCACGTGCCCCACCCCCGTGTGCACTGCCTTAGCCTGCAGGTGTCGAAATCGGCCGAAGAGCACCAACACTAACACCCCATGTTGACGCCACCGCCTCCGCCTTGGCCAGTTGCCTCCATCGCTAGCCATCGGTGAGTGCTGAATCCAACGTTGGGGCTCCAAATCCAGCCGCCCAAGACCCAATCCGGTAACCCGAGCCAACATCGTCGCCGCCAAGACGGAGGAGAGGGAGTCAATGCTGCCAACAGCCGCGAAGGACGCCCTCACAGGGCTCGCAACATGTGCGGAAGGAGCTCGCATGTGCCATCAAATCATGACCGTCGTCATCCTAGTGAGCTACGTGGCCATGCCTACAGCTAGCTTCAGCGACTGCGTGGCTAAGGGAGGAGAGGGAATGGTAGGCTACTAAGGTTTGAGGGAGCGGCATGCCAGCTCCGTGTCGCCGTGTGGGGGAGCGGGCTGCGCCGCGCCCGATAAGGCTCCAAACGTTACTAGAATAATAAGAGTCCAAATAAATTTACATGTGAAATTATCTCGTGAGGAGATTGTTATCTATGATGATTTCAACAACGGCCATGACATGGTCATTGTTAGCTTGCTGTGGTGATCAATTTCATTGGCATAAGGTAGTTCGTTGCTACTATCTATAAGAAAAATTGTGCTACTAAAAGATGCTCACGGGCACTCCCCTTAAAAAAATGTACCTGCCTGATAATTGTTTTGACTGTTTTTGCATATAGCGTGTGAAACAGTTTTAAAAACCAAGCAATACCGATTGCATAAAGCATCAGTGTTCTTGAAGACTGAAAATTCAAGTATCTCCTTAGACACTGTCATCGCAGGTTACAAAATGTAACTGAGTATAGTCGAACCTGATCAAATTTTGCCGTGGCCAGGACAGCTCTTGTGAGCGGCTTCGCTGGTCGACTATATAAACCGCATGCACAAAAGAATGAGTGGTAAAAATAAAATGAATATAGGTAGGCAGTAACCTAGATCCAGCAAAAGGGCCCCTTGATGCGTTATGCCCAACATTTTAAATCTCCAGCTATGGTATTTAGCTAACATCTAAACTAGCTAATAGAGAAATTAAATGGGGCTATTACATACCATATCCGCTAAATTGTACGTTAACATAAATATCTTTATCTACCCCCAAATAATCTTTCAACGGTACAATACAAGCATTGGATAGAAAGGATCAATTCATTTACTAAATTCAAAGCACACAAACTCTTCATCTCATAGAGTAAACAAACAGATGAACTTTGATCAAACAGAAAGCTACTCATCACCATTGGCTTCAGAGCATAGAAACTCTGCATCTCAGGGTAACCAAGCAGATAGGACTTTGATATACCAGAAAGCTACTCATCACCATTCGCTTCAGATGAATGTGTTAAGCAACCCAAGAAAACATACAAGATTCTATGTGTTTACGACAAAACTACAGGTTGCATTCATCCATAAACAAAGATAATTTTTGAGTGTTTAGGCATAAATCCACAACAATCTCCCTCACAACCAGCACCAGCAGGCCAGAACATATAGAATCAACCCTGCAATTAGATGAGAAAAATCATTATTAGTCGATGCAATGTGACATTTATGCTAGCATCGGGCGCTGTTTTGAGATATTACCTCTTAATAGGTAAAAGGTGTACCCGAGCATTGCCCAACAAAGTAATAGCTCAACTGAGTAACAACAGCAACTATAGTCAGCTAAAAAATTTCAGATGCACCAGCAGATTAACAGGTCGTCTAAAGTAGCTGCTGTTCTGTTAGGTCTCAATGCACGAGTCAGTGTGTATCTGAAATCATGAAATCATGAACTGAGTACTGTGCCTGCAAGATATATCTCCTATCTTGCTTTCTTGTACAGAGGCTGAAGAAGAACATCTGAACAAGGTTAGGAGGGAGAACCAGATAAAGAACGCTACTCAGGCTATTGCCTATATCTCATACACACAAGTTATCTTAATTCCTTATGCAATGGTAAAATACTTAAATTGTATATGCATTGATGTTTATGTTCACTTCATTAACTAGTTGTTGTTTTGCGCAAAATCGTAGGCATTTCTCCACCCGCGGATGGGATGGTGAAAGGTCCTAATGGCTAGAGGGGGGGTGAATAGTCTATTACAAAATCTACAAATAACACTAAGCAAGGCGGTTAGTAAATAAGACAGGCGTAGCAATTAAGCAAATGCTTCAAGCTAGCTATGCAAGCCTCCTAGCAATTCTATGATCTCTAATCACACTCAAAGGCTAGGTTGCTAAGTTACTCTTAGGTGGACAAGATACACTAACTAATTCTACCACTAGGAGCAATCAAGGCTAAGCTAACTAAACAAGCTACTCACACTAAGCACCCTAACAAGATATACTACCAAAGTAATGCAAGAGGTGCTAGAATACAATACCACCGTGTAGTGTCGAGGTTGTAGCCAATCACCGTGATCACCAAGAAATCTCCAACGAATAAGAACAAGTGACACGATGATTTTTTTCACCGAGGTTCACGTGCTTCTTGCCCGACGCTAAGTCCCGTTGTGGCGACACACTCACTTGACGTATGCTAAGCAATGGCGGTGCCAAATCCCCTATGGGAGCTCAAGCAAACGATCACAAGAGAGGGTCCAACAAGCCATGAGCAATCCACTAGTGCTCCTTTCGTGAATCTCCCCGGGGTAGGGCGACCCCTCACAATCACCACCGGTGTGGCCTCGAACAAGCTCCACTCGAGCTCAACACACGCCTCTTGCTCCAAGCCGCTAGGGAACAGGGCAAATTCTCAAGAAAACAAGAATCCCGCGGCTTCTCCAAGGATGAAGTGCCTCTAGATGCAACCGATGATGCAATGCACTTCTATCACTCTCAATCTCACCAAGAATCCGAGTTAGAGATGGGGAGATGAGTGGAGAGGGAGTCTCACAAGCTCAATAGCAAGTTGGAAGCTTCAAATGTGCAAGAGAGGGGGCTAGGAACCGGCCAATCCAATATATATAGCCCCACTCACGAGATAGAGCCGTTGGTCTTCAAATTGGGCTCTGGCGGGGTGACCGGATGCACCGACCGGACTCACCCGGCCCGAGTCCGGTCGCGGGTCGATCATCGCTTCCGGTCGCTACCGACAAGGGTCGGGCCCACGGTGGCGCCCTCCTCCGCGTGTCGGTCGCGGCTTCGGTCGAACACCGGAAGCATCGATCGTGGTTCGGTCCCGGCGTCCGGTCGGTCCACCGGCGAAGTCGATTTACACCCTTTACGTTCTTTTGATCGGACGCCGACCGGCCGCCACCGGTGCGTCGTCCGGTCGAGAGACCGTGCATCCGGTCACCTTTTCTCAGCAGCTTCTTCATCATTTTCTTTGCTCTTTGCTTCAAACTTGCTTCGCCTCTTGCCATAGGTCGCCAACACGTCCAAGATGATCACGTTATCACCAATGTTAGCATGTCGAAAAGTTAGGCAAGATCGAAGTTAGTGCTCTCATTGTCCTAAATGCAATATGCAAGTCAATTGGACCTAGAAGCACTTCACCAAAGGATTGTCGCGGCATCCCCTCTTGATAGTCGGCTATCTATCCTATAATGTGATCACACGCTCTATCGTGTCTTGATCACGAAAGGAAAACCCTATCAAGATACCTTTGCCTTGATCTCCCGGGTTCCTCTCAAGCCCGATCACCGAGCTTGACGATCCATCATGTCCACCATCATCGTCCATGTTCATGATCATCATGCTCCACGTCATCCACCTAATCCTATCTCAAGTCATCACTTAGAGCAAGGATTAGTCCATAAGTGTGTCATCAATTTCCAAAACCAAACATGAGATTTTAATCTCCCCTTTTTGGTAATTGATGACAACCAAAACACAAAGATTTGAAATAAAATTCAATTGAACTTGAATTGCTTGTCCATAGCAATTTGATCATGAAACAAGGATTGGACAAACATTTCAAGGTTCAGTTTTGGTAGTAGTAGCTCCCCTACATATGTGCTTCCATGTGTTTGGATTAATTTGGCACATATGTATGGATAGAAATCTTGGGGAGAGATACTAATACCAAAAAAAAAAAGAGATGCTAAGATTCTAGAATTCGGACCTTTGAAGCGTGAAACCATCGGAGTCCTTAGCATCAATGTAACTAGACAATCATCAAAACTCAACATACCCCATGAGATCAACATTATAGGCTAAAATGTGAGCTTTGTCTAGATACATTCTATGCATGCTAGTTGGTCAATACACCAATCAATTTTCAAAAACTAACATACACCAAGCATTCATGTATATTGAATTTAAATTGCCAATGCAATATTTCATTATGATCATGCACATACAAATACACAAATAGTCTATGAGCTTGCTCCCCTATCTGTGTGATCCTTTCCAACATCTTTGTGACTTATTTCTCCCCCTTTGTCAACAATCACCAAAAAAAGTGTAAATGAGAGAAATCAAGTCAATCAAAGTATCACATGTGGTCTCATCTAGATCACTTGCCTTTCCATGTATTCAAGTTTGAACCAAGGACAAGCTTTTGACACCTCATATGCATAAGGGTTATCTTGCACCATGTTAGAATACACATCAATAGCGCATTTTCTAAAGTTGACACTAGGATTGCAAGCACATAAACATATCATATGCCACCACTAGTTCATAGAATCAATCAAAGCAATAGTGGTGCCACACATACATTGAAAACATTTTATTTTCCATGAATGAGCCTAGTAAGCATGCATGATGGCTAGATGCACTAACAAGTCCTTAGCAACATATGAATGCCATGACAAACAACTTTTACCTTGGGTTTGTCGAAGGAGAGGCATGTCATATAAGTGGGGGTGCATCAACTCAAGTTGAAGAAATCAATGATGTTCAATTCTCCCTTTAGCATGCAAAACCTTTTCTCATCAAGTGGCTTGGTGAATATGTCGGCTAGTTGATCTTCGGTGCCAATGCCCATGATACAAATGTCACCCTTTTGTTGATGATCTCTTATGAAGTGGTGTCTTATATCAATGTGCTTTGTTCTTGGATGTTGAACCGGATTTTGAGTCATCTTTCTAGCACTTTCATTGTCACAATACAATGGAACCTTGTCAAATTTGAATCCAAATTTCCTCAAGGTTGACCTCATGCAAAGCAATTGAGTGCAACAACTTCCCGCACTAATGTATTCGGCCGGTGGTTGAAAGAGCAACACTATTTTGCTTCTTTGAAGACAATGATACTAGTGACCTTCCAAGAAATTGACATGTGCCACTTGTGCTCATTCTATTTATCTTACACCCTCCATAGTCGGAATCAATATATCCAATCAAATCAAACTTGGATCCCTTTGGATACCATAGTCCAACATCTTGTGTGCCTTTCAAGTACCTCACAATTCTCTTTGTTGCCTTGAGGTGACTCTCCCTAGGATCGGATTGATATCTAGCACACATGCCCACACTAAATGCAATGTCCGGTCTTGATGCGGTTGCATAGAGCAAGCTACCAATCATGGACCGATACTTCTTTTGTTCAACCATGTTGCCACTAGGGTCGGGGTCTAAGCTTCCACTGGTTGCCATTGGTGTGGACATTGACTTGGCATCTTGAAGATCAAACTTCTTGATCATATCCTTGATGTACTTGCCTTGACTAATGAATGTGCCATTCTTCAATTGCTTGATTTGAAGTCCAAGAAAAATGTGAGCTCTCAAGCATTGACATTTCAAACTCATTGGCCATCATCTTTGCAAAATCTTCACAAAACTCTTGGTTGGTTGACCCAAAGATAATGTCATCAATATATATTTGCAACACAAATAAGTCTTTGCCAATCTTCTTGGTGAAGAGTGTAGTGTCCACCTTGCCCATCTTAAACCTTTTAGAGAGGAGAAAATCTCTCAACCTCTCATACCATGCTCTTGGTGCTTGCTTCAAAGCCATACAATGCTTTCTTCAACTTGTAGACATGGTTGGGATACTTGTCATCTTCAAAGCCCTGTGGTTGTTCCACATATACCAACTCATTGATGAAGCCATTCAAGAATGCACTCTTCACATCCATTTGATACAGACTTGATATCATGAGCACATGCATAAGCAAGCAAGATTCTAATTGCTTCAAGTCTAGCAACCGGTGCATAGGTCTCTCAAAGTCAAGACCCTCTACTTGAGTGTACCCTTGAGCTACTAGCCTTGCCTTGTTTCTAACCACAATTCCATCTTGATCTTGCTTGTTCTTGAAGACCCACTTGGTTCCTATCACATTGTAGTCTTTTGGTCTTTCCACCAATTCCCACACATCATTTCTCTTGAAGTTGTTCAACTCTTCATGCATGGCATTGACCCAATCTTCCTTCTTTAGTGCCTTTTCAATGTTCTCCGGTTCTTCTTATGCTACAAAGGCATGGTGAGCACAAAATGATGCTAATCTTCCTCTAGTGATCACTCCACTATTGATATCTCCCAAGATTTGATCAATTGGATGATCTCTTGCAATGTTGGTAGGTTGCATCACTTGCACTTGATGACTAGGATGAGTGGATGGACTAGCTTGTTGCTCTTGATCTTCATCTTGAGTGCCACTAGTATTTGCTTCATTGTCTCCAATCTCAACCGTAGTGGTAGGCAAAGGAGTGTCATCATCATCATCAATTTGCCTTGGCCGAATGTCACCAACATCCATGTTCCTCATTGCATCCTCCAAGTTGGAACCACTAACGTCATCAAGATTTTCAACTTCATTTTGAGAGCCTTGGGTTTCATCAAATTCCACATCATGGACTTCTTCAAGCTTGCCACTACCCAAGTTCCACACTCTATATGCTTTCCTTGTAGTTGAATATCTAACAAGGAATCCTTCATCACATTTCTTATCAAACTTGCCCAATCTTGTGCCTTTCTTGAGAATGTAGCATTTACATCCAAAGACTCTAAAGTAACCAATGTTGGGCTTCCTTCCATTTAGCAACTCATAAGGTGTCTTCCCAAGCATACCATGGCAATAGAGTCGGTTGCTACAATAGCAAGCCGTGTTGATTGCTTCGGCCCAAAAGCAATGGCTAACATTGTACTCACTAAGCATTGATCTAGCCATTTCAATCAAGGTTCTATTCTTCCTCTCAACTACACCATTGGATTGAGGGTGTAGGTTGGTGAGAATTGATGTCCAATTCAAGCTCATCACACAACTCTTCAATTCTTGTGTTCTTGAATTCACTTTCATTGTCACTCCTAATCTTCTTGATGGATGTCTCAAATTCATTTTGAACCCTCTTGACAAATGTCTTGAAAAGCTCAAACACATCATTCTTGTCATGCAAAAGAACACCCATGTGTATCTAGTGTAGTCATCAACTATGACAAAACCATACTTGTTGCCACCAATGCTAGAGTATGATGTTGGCCCAACAAGTCCATGTGTAGCAACTTAAATGCCTTGCTAGTGCTCATTGTGCTCTTGGTTGGATGTGCATTGCCATGTAGCTTGCCGGCTTGACATGCTCCACAAGGTTTGTCCTTCTTGAACTTCACATCATTCAAGCCTCTAACCAAGTCATGCTTCATCAACTTGTTCAATTGCTTCATTCCAACATGATCAAGCCTTCTATACCACAACCACCCTTTGCTAGCCTTTGAGAGTAAACATGTTGTCAACTTGGTTTCTTTTGAGTTGAAGTCAACAAGGTAGAGATCACCATATCTAAATCCCTTGAAGATCATATTTGCACCATCACCACTAACCACTTCAACTTCTTGGCTTGTGAATATGCACTTGTACCCATGATCACAAAGTTGAGAGACCGACAATAGGTTGTAATCAAGATGATCAACTAGCAACACCTTTGATAGGCTCTTCTCTTGAGTGATAGCAATCTTGCCTAGCCCCAACACATTGCCTTTCTTGTCATTGCCAAAGGTGATAGACTCATACTCATCAATGCCCTTGATGCTAATAGACTTGAACATGTGAGAATCTCCGGTCATGTGTTGAGTGCACCACTATCCATTATCCAATGCTCTCCTCCGGCATGGTAATTGACCTACAAAAAGAGATCAATTCTTCTTAGGTACCCAAACCTTTTTAAGTCCTTCAAGGTTAGTCACCAAGGCCTTTGGTACCCAAATGGCTTTCTTCTTTGAGCCCATCCATGGTGTACCAATGAACCTTAGTGGCCTTAGCCATGAAGCACGAAGAGGGAGTGTTGAAGAGGGAGATCTTGTCATGCATGGCAAGGTGAACTTGTCCCTTCTTCTTGTTCTTCTTCTCCTCTTCTTCATCACTTAAAGAGGATGAGCCATCACTATCCCAAGTAGCCACATGTGACTCATTCTTCTTTTTGGGCTTCTTCTCCTTCTTATTCTTGGCATCATTCTTCTTTCTTGCTTTCTTGATGCCCTTCTCATCATCACTCTCATATTGGCATTCGGCAATGAGATGGCAATCATCATGGCATCGAAAGCATGTCATGTTGCCTTTATTCTTGCCATCCTTGGTCTTCTTCTTGGATGATTGCTTCTTCTTATTCTTAGAGATGTAGTTCTTCTTCACAAACTTTCTCAATCTCCTCACAAAGAGAGCCATTTGCCCATCCACTTCACTACCACTAGTAGAAGTGCCACTCTCATCATCACTAGATTCTTCTTTTTTCTTCTTGCCCTTTGATGATGAGCTTCCTTGAGTGCCAAGCCCTTCTTGTCCTCTTTCTTCTCTTCTTCTTTGACCTTCTTGTTTGCCTTGTTGATGAGCTCTTGCTTCTTCTTGTCATCTCTATAGGAGTCATCGGTCATGACCTCATCAAGCAATTGGTTTGGAGTCAAATCCTTCAAGTTTGACCTCACAAGCACGGTGATGAACATTCCAAACCGCTCGGGCAAACACCTCAAGAACTTCATGTTGAAGGTCTTGTCCTTGATCTCTTCTCCTAGGGAATTGAGATCATTCACCAACACTTGCATGCGGTGAAACATCTCCGGCACGCTCTCATCTTCTTCCATCTTGAAGCTATTGAATTGCTCAAGCTTGATATATGCCTTTGCTTGCTTGACGCCTTCGGTGCCCTCATAGCACTCTTCTAGCTTCTTCCAAATCTCATGAGCAACGGTGAGTGACTTGACTTGCTCAAACACTCTATCATTGAATGCCTCACGAAAAGCACTCACGGCCACATCATTAGCATATAGCTTCTTTTCTTCCAAGGCGGTTGGTTGCGCTTGATTAGCAACTTCAAACTTCTTCTCGGTCACGACCCACACTTCTCTATTGATTGACTTGAGGTGTGCAGTCATCTTCACCTACCAATAGGCGAAATTGGTGCCATCGAAAGGTGGCGCCTTCTTAGTGTTGTTGACATGAAAATTCAACGTCATTTTATCACCGTAGGATGTTAAGCCTTCTAAAAACGGTGCCTCGGCTCTAATACCACTTGAAAGGTCCTAATGGCTAGAGGAAGGGGGGTGAATAGCCTATTAAAAAATCTACAAACAACACTAAGCAAGGCGGTTAGTAAATAAAACGGCGTAGCAATTAAGCAAATGCTTCAAGCTAGCTATGCAAGCCTCCTAGCAATTCTAGCAATTCTATGATCTCTAATCACACTCAAAGGCTAGGTTGCTAAGTTACTCTTAGGTGGACAAGATTGAAAGGTCCTAATGGCTAGAGGGGGGTGAATAGCCTATTAAAAATTCTTGCAACAACACTAAACACCCGGATTAGTAAATAAGATGGCAAAAGCTAATAAGCGGTGCTACAAGCTATCTAAGCAAGCCACAAGTCAATTCTAATGTTTCTAAAACACACAAGGGCTAAGTTGCTGGATTACTCCTAGGTGAACAAGCAAGTCTAACTAGAACAACGACTAGGAGCTAAACAATTGTAGCAAGGAAGCAACTAAACAACTTAGGCAATTCTACACAAGTAAACTAGCAAAGGTAATGCAAAGGAGCTAGAATACAATACCACCGCGGAGTGTAGAGGATGATGCCAATCACCGTGAACAATGAGAAATCTCCAACGAACTCAAGACAATAGACACGATGATTTTTCACCGAGGTTCACGTGCTTGCCGCAAGACGCTAAGTCCCCGTTGTGACGACACACTCACTTGACGTATGCTAAGCTTAATGGCGGTGCCAAATCCCCTATGGGAGCTCAAGCAAACGATCACAAGAGAGGGTCCAACAAGCCACGAGCAATCCACTAGTGCTCCTTTTCGCGAATCTCCCGCGGGGTAAGGAACGACCCCTCACAATCACCACCGGTGTGGCCTCAAACAAGCTCCACTTGAGCTCAACACCGCCTCTTTGCTCCAAGCCGCTAGGGAAACCGGCAAATTCCCAAGAAAACAAGAATCCCGCGGCTTCTCCAAGGATGAAGTGCTTCTAAATGCAACCGATGCAAGCAATGCACTTCTATCACTCTCAATCTCACAAAGAATACGAATTATGGATAGAGAGATGAGTGGAGAGGAGTCTCACAAGCTCACTAGCAAGTTAGAGTGTTCAAATGTGTAAGGGAGAGCTCCAAGAACCGGCCATCCAAGTATATATAGAGCTCCCCTCGAAATAGAGCCGTTGCTCTAAAAAATTTGCTCTTTGGCGCACCGAGGAACCACCACGGTCCGGGTCGAGGGTCCGGCGGTGCTTCCGGCCGCAACCGACAAACTTTGGGCCCACGGCCGGCGCCCCGCTTCATCGCGTCCGGTCGGGGGTTCCGATCGACACGGAAGCTTCGGTCCAAATAACGGTCGGCGCGTCCGCAAAACGCCCACTACGCAGGCTCTCGCCGACGCGCGGCCGGAGCCACCGGTCGGTGCATCCGGCCGATGCTCGGTCGCGTCCGGTTGCCCCGTTTTTCGGCATGTCTTCATCTTTTTCTTTGCTCTTTGCTTCAACCTTGCTTCGCCTCTTGCCAAGGGTTGCCAACATGTCCAAGATGACCACGTTATCACCAATGTTAGCACGTCGATAAGTTAGGCAAGATCGAAGTTAGTGCTCTCATGTCCTAAATGCAATATGCAAGTCAATTGGACCTAGAAGCACTTCACCAAAGGATTGTCGCGGCATTCCCTCCCGATAGTCGGCTATCTATCCTATAATGTGATCACACGCTCTATCGTGTCTTGATCACCAAAAGGAAAACCCTATCAAGATACCTTTGCCTTGATCTCCCGGGTTCCTCTCAAGCCGATCACCGAGCTTGACGATCCATCAAGTCCACCGACATTGTCCATGTTCATGATCATCATGCTCCTTGTCATCAACCTAATCCTATCTCAAGTCATACACTTAGAGTAAAGGATTAGTCCACAAGTGTGTCATCAATTTCCAAAACCAAACATAAGATTTCAAAGATACACTAACTAATTCTACCACTAGGAGCTATCAAGGCTAAGCTAACTAAACAAGCTACTCACACTAAGCACCCTAACAAGATATACTACCAAAGTAATGTAAGAGGTGCTAGAATACAATACCACCGGTGTAGTGTCGAGGTTGTAGCCAATCACCGTGATCACCAAGAAATCTCCAACGAACAAGAACAAGTGACACAATGATTTTTCACCGAGGTTCACGTGCTTGCCGGCACGCTAAGTCCCCGTTGTGGCGACACACTCACTTGATGTATGCTAAGCTTAATGGCCGGTGCCAAATCCCCTATGGGAGCTCAAGCAAACGATCACAAGAGAGGGTCCAACAAGCCACGAGCAATCCACTAGTGCTCCTTTCACGAATCTCCCGCGGGGGTAAGGAACGACCCCTCACAATCACCACCGGTGTGGCCTCGAACAAGCTCCACTCGAGCTCAACACCGCCTCTTGCTCCAAGCCGCTAGGGAACCGGGCAAATTCCCAAGAAAACAAGAATCCCGCTGCTTCTCCAAGGATGAAGTGCCTCTAGATGCAGGCCGATGATGCAATGCACTTCTATCACTCTAAATCTCACCAAGAATCTGAGTTAGAGATGGGGAGATGAGTGGAGAGGAGTCTCACAAGCTCAATAACAAGTTGGAAGCTTCAAATGTGCAAGAGAGGGGGCTAGGAACCGGCCAATCCAATATATATAGACCCACTCACGAGATAGAGCCGTTGGTCTTCAAATTGGGCTCTCTTCGGGGTGACCGGGCCGCACCCGACCAGGACTCACCAACGAGTCCGGCCAACACTTCCGGGCCGCTACCGACAAGGGTCGGGCCCACACCGGCGCCCTCTCCTCCGCGCATCCGGTCGCGGCTTCGGTCGGGCACCGGAAGCATCCGGTCGTGGTTCCGGTCCCAGCGTCGGGTTGGTCCACCGGCGAAGTCGATTTACACCCTTTACGTTCTTTTGATCGGACGCCTCGGCCGAGCCACGGTGCGTCGCGTCCGGTCGAGAGACCGTCGTCCGGTCACCTTTTCTCGCCAGACTTCTTCATCATTTTCTTTGCTCTTTGCTTCAAACTTGTTTCGCCTCTTGCCATAGGTTGCCAACACGTCCAAGATGATCACGTTATCACCAATGTTAGCATGTCGAAAAGTTAGGCAAGATCGAAGTTAGTGCTCTCATTGTCCTAAATACAATATGCAAGTCAATTGGACCTAGAAGCACTTCACCAAAGGATTGTCGCGGCATCCCCTCTTGATAGTCGGCTATCTGTCCTATAATGTGATCACACGCTCTATCGTGTCTTGATCACCGAAAGGAAAACCCTATCAAGATACCTTTGCCTTGATCTCCCGGGTTCCTCTCAAGCCGATCACCGAGCTTGACGATCCATCATGTCCACCATCATCGTCCATGTTCATGATCATCATGCTCCACGTCATCCACCTAATCCTATCTCAAGTCATCACTTAGAGCAAGGATTAGTCCACAAGTGTGTCATCAATTTCCAAAACCAAACATGAGATTTCAGATGGGGATCCCAAAGAACGGTCGTTGCATCCAAAGGAGCCCAAAGCTTGTTGAGAACTCTTGTACTCCGGATCATATGGCAATTTACATCCAATTCATTGGCACAAGAGTGAGCACCCTCACAATGACTTCGGGGACACCCTTTTTTTTTTGCTTTTTCTTTTTTTTGGGGATTATAAAGAAATATATTATGATGACTGAATGTGGATTGGGATAAAGTAAATAAAAAATAAGGAAAAAAAAAACACGTATTAGCCGGCTGCCCAAAGACGACCATATAAAATAAGAAAAAAAAAAAACACGCATTAAGTGATTGCCCAAAGACGGACATAGGTCGGGTTAACCGCCGACTAAGGGGGCTGTTTGGTTTGTGGGACTTTTTAGTCCCTAAGACTAAAAAAGTCCTTAGTAACCAAACATGGAGTGACTATTAGTGACTTTTCCTCCATTAGTCCAAAAGACTCTCTTGGAGGGACTTTTTTTAATAGTCTTTGGGACTAAAAGTCATTTTTCTAACCAAACACCCCTAACTAGCCAAGCTCGTCACACTTCGGAAAATACCGGGATTGTCGCGTCTCTCCCGGCCTCTCTGTCTCGTTGATCTCGGCAATGAGCGCACGAACGCCTTCCACCTCCCGGTAGCCGGCCGCGGCCGCAAAGACACGCGCCCCTTCGATCTCACCGGGCGGGCGCTGCAACCGAAGCGCGTCGATCTCCGCCGCAAACACCACCACACTTCCCGAGGAGTTGCTCAACTTCTACGAGCACTACCCTACGCACGGGCCCGGCGTCTGCGTCAAGAAGCCCTCCTTCACAAAGGCGGTCTCTGCCGCCGCCTCGTCCTCGTATGCAAATGGGGGGAACAAAGAAAGAGGACGCCTACTACCGAGCCAGGGCCACGGCCAAGACCAGCTGCCCGGGCTACGGTCGTCGCCAGGCTGCGGGTCGACAACTTGCTACACCTCACGGATGTCAACCTCGAGCACAACCACGCGCTCAAATGGGCACCCGCAACGCGGCGGCCGCCACCGCCACCGCGCCCGCGTCCCGAAAGCCTCGCACCGCTTGATTGACGCATCTCCCGACCTTTGCGTGGCGGCCCCGGCGCCACCGGGCGTGCGCGGCGTGTGGAAGAGGGGAAGTCGCAGAGCCACGGCTTGAGGCGGAGGAAGAAAGCGGGCGGGGACGCCTCGAAAGCGGGCTCGAGAAAGATCTCATGGTGAGGGCTGCGGAGGAGGATGCTCGGCCGCGGCGACGGCGACATTGATGCCCGCATAGTTGTTCTATGCCTTTCTGGCAAATTCATTAGTCTCTTCTGTTGTTCTTTTTTTTTTTTAGTGATCGGGCCGTTCACCCGTATTTCATTAAGAGGAGGAAAACCAAATCCAAATACAACAATCCCCGATGCCGAGAAGACATCACGGGAGAAAACACCACGAAGACTTAAAACTTGAACGAAAAGCAAGAAGAGCGAAAGGCGGGGAACCCTCCACCTAACAACCCTGGCAAGCTGCGCCTATACAAAAGATAACTTGACACCTAGGTAGGTAGTAGTGATCGGAGCCGTAGATGATACACCACGGCAGCAAAGCATCTCGCCTAAGAGAAAGACATCGGTGGCAAAGCATCCACCGGAACCACCACGGCGGCAAAGCATCCGCCCGAACACAACCCTGCGGCGGCAAAGCATCCGCTAGCATTCCAGAGGCGGCAAAGCATCCGTCAAAGCAAGGCGACCACGACCACGGTGGCAAAGCATCCACCGGAACGACCTCGGCGACAAAGCATCCGCCCGAAAAGCTCCTCCGATTCACGAAGAGCCAACGCCCTCGGACCACGGCGAGGAGGACTTACGACCACACCGCGCGCGAAGCATCCGCCCAATCCAACGACCAACGGCCAAGACTACGATACAACGAACACCAACTACACATACCTCCAAGGAGGACACGGCGCCAAGGCGCCGCCATTGCTCGTCCGGAAGGGCGGGGCTTTCACCGGAATCAGCGGGGGCGCTCGCACCCTTCCTCGCAACGTCCGCCGGCGGTGAAGTGGTCGGCATGCCTACAACGCCACCATGGAGCCACAACGCACACCAGCGATACCACCTCGGCCCCCACCACCATGGCGACACCGCCACCGCCGGTCGAGCGACGGAAGAAGAAGTAGGTCAATAGCCACCGTGGCGGCCCGGCCCGACTGCGCCAAGCCGGAGCCGAGCCGCCCCGGGCAGAGAGCAGCGACGGGAGCTGGGTTCGGGCGTAGGCCGCGGCACGCGCCCAGGCCACGGGAGCCCGGCGCCGGCCGGAGGCGGATCCGGCGGGCCGACCACCCGAGCCCGGCGCGGGCCCCCCAACCACCATGGCCGCCCGGGAGGGCCACGGCCAAGTCGGCCGGATCCGGTCGAGGGGTGGCGAGATCCGGCCATCGGGCCCGCCGGGCCGCCTCACGGCCCGTCCACCGGAACCCTAGGGGCCGCGCCGTCGCAGAGCGGCGTGGAGCCGAACCGGCATCGGGCGCCCGCATCCGACCAGGGGGGGGAGCGGGAACGGGCACCCAGTCGTCGGCGCCGCTGGCCGCCGCCCGGAGTTGGAAGGGGAGAGGGGGTGGAAGGGAGAGAGGCCCGAGGAAGATACGGCGAGGGAGGGAGGGGAGGGGGCGGGCCTTTTGAGCTCTCCCCTGGCTGGCGCCGCCGGCGAGGATGGAGGGAGGTGTTGGGCGGCGGGCTGGGGCCTCGGGTCGCCCCCGTGAGGGAGACGACGCGAGGCGAGCCGAGCGTTCAATCTGAATCTCAAATGATTGCTTGCTGTTGTTCAGGTGATGGCAGATTATGGTTACAGCATTGTGCACATTCTCATGGTTGATATCATCCCTGACGCTGCTGTTCACAAAGCAATGAATGATACAAATGCGTATTATGCCATGTCTGTGCATGTGAGAATTGCCTCCAGGTTATACAGCTTGTGAAATGTTAGGCAACATATATTTATTTATTTAAAAAAATTAGTTCTGACGGTGACTTTACACCAAATTATTGTTTAGGGAAATAGGTGTCGATATGATACAGTAAGGTCTACCAAAAGGTTCTTTCAATGAGATACACAAGCAGAAACTACTTTGCTTGTAATGATGTTACATATTCTACCGATTAAAGTCGAAACTGTTGTGCCTGTCCAATTTCACATGTATATCACAGGAAATACAAAAAAAGTGACCTTTTTTTTTTCTATTTGGTGACTTACAGGATCATGAGTGAAACAGGACACATTGTACCAGTCACTAACCTCAAGCAGAGTATCTGAAAGTGACCTTCATGAGTTATGGTCACCCAGCACTAAAGCCGTAGAATAACTCACAGAACCTGTAAACGTTTATTCCCCTACGCTCAAATTGTTGTATGACTTCTTTGGCCGTAACCACAAGAAAATATTCTAATGATAGTTGATATCAAAACTCAGATGCATATTTTGGACCTAAAACTACACATAATATAAGAACTACCTACGGCAGACATCATCCACCATATATTGTCCCTCACAATGTTTGCACTTGCTTGAAATTTCTTTTATATGCACTGACAATTCCCCACAAATATGCTATGTGAAGTAATCTTCACTTGCTTTGATCCTAACATGAAGATCTGGATATATGTTTCATCAATGTGTGTCTCTAGAATCCAACAGATAGTTAGAGGCCGGCAAGCGCTCATGTGTCCTCTTTGTCGCCCATGTTTTTTTTTATGTTCAACTTTGCCTTTTAATTTTGTGATACCAGAATTGCATTGCCTAGTAGGTTAATTAAAGAAAGCCAATTGTAGATCGTGTAGATTTTATATAATTGAAATATTCAATACTCATACTCAAACGAGAGAAGCTGGATTGGTTCCATATTCCCATATATACACATGGCAGAATGACCCAATATAGTCAAGCATGTGGCAACGCCGCACGTGGTTTCTAGTAGAAATTGAATGTAAATCAATAGGGAATCGAATTTTTAGCTCCACGCTCGTAGTAGAAATGAAGGAATTTTTTTTTTCAACTTCACTAGAATCGACTTAGGTTTTAACCGTTTGTTAGAGTTGCACAAAATCTTCTCTTAGAACTTGGAGTGGATCTCTACTAAGTGAACGTTTGGCAGCTCTCCTTTAGATCGGATCCAATCACTTCCTCCATAGCCAAACAACAAAATCATCATCACATATTATAGTGGGAAAAAGATAAGAATCAACCCTTCAATTATATTGAGAGCTAAAAAAATCCACTCGTCACTACGACCTTTTCAAGCCCCACTAAAATCACTTTAGGTTCTCGTATGCTCTTAGGTCAGTTTCAATGGGAGTTTCATGAGTTTCATGCACATTAAATCTTGTCACATCACCAAAATTTCACTTTTTACATGAACTCCTAGGAGAGAGAAGGAAAAAGTTTCACCATGGTGAAACCTTTGGGCACAGATTTCACATGCGTTGAAAACGATTGTGAAACCCCCATTGAGACACAAATAGTGTTTCACCATGGAACTATGCAATTAAACCATACAATGAGAGAGGTTGTGGGGACCCTTGAGGCTATGAAACCGTAAAATGAAACGTGCATTGAAGGAGATGCCTATTTCATACTAAAGTTTCACATCTTTGAAAACCGGGAGGTGAAACTCTCCATCGAGACTGGCCTTATCCTGCTTTCGCATCACAATTAATTAAAAGTTGGATCTAAAAATCAAAGAATTAGAATTAGAACTCTACACAAAACAAGCCTAAACAGGCCGAAGTAGGCATTTTGGGCCTGAACACGCACGGGCCAAGCCCAGCCCACGGGCAAGCAAAACCCCACACCACACTCCGTTCCCTTTCTCCCCAATTGCTCCTCCACTTCAATCGCAGGGACACCCACCGCCCCACCGCCCACCGGTGATCTCGCCGCCGGCCGCCTTCCTCTAGCGATCCCCCGTGGTCCTGTGCGCCCGAATCACCTCTTAATTTCGTGCTTAGCTGCCGCCTTTCGCTGGTCGCGTCATGCCCGCCTCGCCGTCTCCTCCTGCCCAGCCCGCGGCACCGCCCCTCCTCCCGTTTCTCCTGCCCCTCCGGTGAGCCCCGCGGCCTCGTGCTTCTTATTCGGATGATTGTTCCTTCATCCCGCTCATTTTTTTGCCGTTTTATTCTCTCTCGCTTCTGACGTGTCTGGAGTGCGGATGGATGATCCAGGAGGAGGCGGAGGCGACTGCCGGTTCGCCTTCCAGGGCTTCGGCAGTGGGGACGGTGAACTGGGGAACGGCCACCCTCGTTGGGGTATTCGCTGGGCTGCTATACGGCGGGAGCAGGGAGGCCTCCGCCTCCGTCGTAAGTTTTTGCTCTACTCTATATTAGCTCGTAGTATGTTAGCTATGATGACTTATTTCAAACAGACTTACTCAAACGATATTAAAAAAAGGTAAAATGGATCATAATTGTTGCTATGCTTCAGTGGCCATTTTGTAATGTTGTCCATTTCTCCTGCTATTTTCTTCATTCCTGTTCTTATCAGTTTAATTTTCTTCATTCCTGCCATCTCATGTTTCATATCTCACCATTCAAGCGGCGTAGGATTGTGTATATGATTCTAGAATTATCTTTGCAATCAAGTAAAACCATTAAATATATAACAATCCATACTGTACTGATGAATCTACAAATATATTGAAATGGAAATTAGATTTCCACAACTTCCAAAGCTCAACAGATATGATACTTACCTCAATCTCCCTTTTTTAGCTAGGTGAATAGTTATATCCTCGTCTAGAATTGTGAGCATGCTACAAGTTGAAACTGCCTTTCCCTGAAAGCAATGTATGTTTCATGTGTTTTAACAGAGTAAGGATGCTGAGGTGATGCTGAAGATGGGAAGCACCACTGACAAGCGTGAACAGTATAGATTGATGAGAGATGCCATGGAGAAAAGGTTCATCCGGGTTGCCAAAGGTTCACTAGTTGGGGGTGTTCGGCTGGGGATGTTTACTGCGACTTTCTTTGGCATACAGAACCTTCTTATCGATACTCGTGGGGTTCATGATGTATTCAACATTGCTGCAGCTGGCTCTGCTACTGCAGCTGCTTTTTGGGCTTATATGTATGTCTCTCACCATATTCTGTCTCCAACATAGTTTTGGTTATAGTAAAGGTATCTAAAGTATTGTTCTGATTTAACATTGTATGATTTTGAGTAATAATAATATGAAATATGTGTTGTACTATGATGCACATAAAGGAACCAGTATGGAATGAGCAGAAGCAGAGCATTTTGGCATTTTTAATCCTTTGTAATGGTGGCTCTTTGTTATAAGATTCTTACTGCAGTCCGATGTCCTGCCAGTATGTTTCATTTGTCTTCACCTATAAGATTTCTGTCTTTAATGGCTTTCTATGGTTTTCTAATGTGTGGCATGGATAGATGTTTCAAGATTTTTCTAGTTGAAGTTTTGTATCTATGAGGACACTTGATTTTTTTATGTCAGCAACTCAGTACTAGTTGGGCTGAGTAAGAAGCTCATAAAAATATGCCTGCTAGATTACACTGGTGTGAACTTGGGTGTTCAGAAACTGCAAATATCTTTTTGTAATTTGTTGCTATTTTGTCTGTTACTTCACAATATGAGTTATCACTGTTGTTTATATTTTTTTCTGATTGTGCTATGGAAATAATCAGTGCTAACTTGTGATAGTGGTTTGCATCCTGGCTTCAACGGGGCTGACGTTTGTATATTCAGTGCCAGGCTCAATGATGTGGCGTGCAAGGAATGTATTGGTGGGATCTGCTCTTGGTGCTGGCATCTGCTATCCACTTGGTATTTTCATCTCATCACAAATTTCTGCACTCTGCACTAAACATTTAAGGGTGTTTATCATCTTATTACCTCCTTAACATGAGCTGATAATGGAATGGTCAATTAGTCACGGATGTCCTAGTGTTCCATGACAGTAATAGGGTGCATTGAAACCCTCCTAGTTAGATACTCCCTTGTCTTAAGTCATGTTCGAGGGATAAAAAAAGGGTTGCCTTAAGTCAAACTCTTTAAATTTTGAACGAATTTTCTAGAAAAAACCGTCAAGATTTATGACATCAAATTAGTATCATTAGATATACCTTAGAATACTGTGCTCATTTTATATCATAGAATTTGTTATTTTTTCTATAAAGTTAGTCAAACTTGGCACAGATTTGAAGTGCACGAATCACAATAGGGGAGCCTGTTGCGCAAACTTTGTTTCTGTAGGTCAATTTTTTTACAACTTATTTGGTCATTGTACATTGCTACAGGCCAGCAAAATCTGCCTGTTAATTTTCAAAGGTTGCTTCTACAGGTTGGGTACAGTTGAAGCTGGCAGAAAAGGCCAACTTGGAGATTGCAAATTCAAAACCATCAGCCGATATGACAGAGGGAAAAGAAAATCAAACCCGTGTGGGTGCTGCTATCGAACGACTTGAGGGTAGTCTGAAGAAGTGAAGCTTGCTCATCGATGGCATTTTTTCATTCTCTTGGTTCCATAAATGTAGCAGCTACAAGGACTGAGCTGCACTGACTAAATGACAATTGCTTCTTTTCTCGCATGTTAATGTTATCAAGTTTTATGTTGGGCTGTTGGCAGTATTGATGTAAAATACGACTTGCTTGAACTGAGTGTTCTGTGTTGAATTTTATTTAAAGTTTGCAGTAGATATCGCTCTGGCAACTTGTATTGTATCTCTCACAAGTCTCAAGTTATTGAGTTCACAGTTGCTGTTCTGAAGGGACTGGGAAATGCAAATGTGATTTCAACTTTTCTTTTTCAAAAGCTGGAAAAGATGTCCGTTGTACTGAAACAGTAGATAACTATTGCTTGAGGCTTGTTTGGTACAGCTTTACCCGGCATCGACTCTTCCCTCATATAGCTAGCTTCTGCAGCGAACTTTTTTGGTATTCTAAGAACCGAGATCATAATCTTATTTCTTGGTATTTTTAAAGGTTTTATATTTTACACATTGCATACTTTCATCTCGCGTCATTTCTTTACCAAAAGCGTTAATATCGTCCCAAGCGAAAAAGATGTTGTAGCGCCAATTCCAGCCCTAGCTGTGCCGCAGCTCCAACCCTAGGGGGCGCCGCCGCCGGCTCCCGTCGTCCACCACCGCTGGTCCCCCCTCCCTCTCCTCCTCGGCATCACGCCGGGAGGCTGAAGGGAGTGGGGATCCATCGTTTTAATAAGTTTTTCTAGTAGATCGAGTCTCCAAGGTTTAAAAGTTTCTCCGGAGATCTAATCGAAGAAATTGGCCACGACGTAAGGCGTCGTCAAGATCATCGATGGAGCAATGGAGCATGTCGTTCCTCGGCGGTGATGGCAAGACGAAGACATCACCATTGATGGATAATAAGGTACTCCGCCCTTTCTTTGTCTCGTTGTGGTTCTTTGCGGCCATGACGATGGGCTAGTGAGATTTAGTTTTGCGACGATATCTATCTGGATGTCGGTTGGACTTGTGTTCTCTCATGACGAATCTGGTGAAGGCAACAACGATGAGTTCGACGACGTAATCGGCGGCGCTAATTTCATCATGTTCGCATGTGGAGTTTTAGCAATTTATTCCTCTTTTACAAAAGTGATGGGTATGAGGATGATGGCGGTGGATGGTGAGATGGCCCCTGTTCGTCAGATCGGAGCTTTGCGTCCGTGGCATATCCGTTTGGGATGATGATCCTAAATGGTGGAATTTATGACTTTTTCAATGTTTCTTGTCTCCCATCAATGAAGGTAGAATAGTTTGGTTTACTTTTTGTAACGAGAGGACGTAACTTGCTTTAGTATTAATGGAATTTTTTCTTATCACAAAAAAAATGTTAAGAACACCACTCATATTATACTTAAAATGTCATAAACATTATCTAAAAAAACTTAAAATGGCATAAACATTAGCTAACAAGGACCTGTGCAGGAGGTAGCCGAAGCCCAGCTCTGGCCCAGCATGTGGTTTCCAGATTGGATGTGTGACATCTCCCCCCTTGTCGACTCAGCACGTCATGATGCTGAATCATCATAGTCCAAATGTTGATGCCATCTGAAGGAAGTAGCCATCATACCATAGAGAACATCTCGACGAAGACGTTAAGGTTTCCATGGACCGTTGCTAGCGAAAATGAACATATCATGTTTCGAATATGTAGACACATACTCCCTCCGTTCCAAATTTTAGTTCATTTTGACTTTTGTAAATTCATTTCTTTTACTATGTATCTAGATATAGTATATAACTAGGTGCATAGAAAATCAATGTATCTAAAAAACCAAAATGAACTACAATTTGAAATGAAGGGGGGTATTATTTAAATAAATTGTACTTACATTCCGTTAAAAAATGGATGTCTCAGAAATATGTGTGGTAACTAAGCATGCGCGTCAAAGTGAGAAACAAATTGGGAACGACCAAACAATTCACCTAGTATTATCAATTTATCGTATGTCTACACACTAGTTTCAGTTGTATTGGGATCTGTGGCCTTTATATTAGACACATAATCCATCTATTAAAAGTGGAAAAATCTGAGAATTATGCATCAATTCTTTTTTGCTATATTAATCATTTCGCTATGCATACAAGTGCTAGCGTTCTGTCCAGATACAATGAACATGATGGTTAACACGTATTCATTAGCAAATATCAAACGGAATCAAGGAATGCTAAAATTGAAAAAAAAACTCACACCTAACCCCTTAGTCAGTTTGCTATATATAAGTATATATAAGGCACAATGGCACCCTCCCATATGACACAAATCCCAGAAGAAGAGCCACAAAATCCATCAAAGATGGCAGAAAACAGAGCGCAACATCTTTGTGGCTCATGGCAATTCTTCTTATCATATTAGTTTCGCCGCTCATGGTTGGAGCAAAACCATCGGCCCAACCGATGAGAGGTAGTTGGGAGCCTCCCTTGCCTCCAGGTCGTCCGCCTGGGACGCCTAAACCTCCACCAGCAAAAGAACCAATGAGAGGTAGTTGGGAGCCTCCCTTACCTCCAGGCCGTCCGCCTAGCACGCCTAAACCTCCACCGGCAAAAAGAATACACCACACTTGGCCGTCACCAGGACGGGTTCATCCGTGGTACGGCTGAGTAGAATCTAGGTGAATTACACCATCCTAGTGTTTGAAAGGCCTTTTAGCATACCAATCATTAGCTTGGGCAAATACAAAGATGTAGTGTTCACCGGATATGTTACATTCAACACATTGTATGTTTGTTACACATTTCAATAAGATCGATGCTCGGAATTGTCCCATCTATCACTTCTATGAAACATATTTTCTAATATTTTCTGGTTTTCTGATTGTTTATGCTGTGTGTTGTTTCCTTTACCAAATGTGGCTTTGTAATACTGGTAGCACTTTTTTGAACTTATGGACCACAGAGTACGAGAAATCTGCCCATAGAAGAACTATGTCAGCTATTAATGGCTTATATATAGAAGCAGAATTTAGCACCAGGATAATACTAACGCAGTTGCAAGCCTATCTCGTTGGTCAATCAAATTTCATGACTCGTATTTGGAGCCAATTTCAGCCTGATGTCTCTGGTTCTCCGTTACTTATAAAGTTATAAACCCGTCAGCGCATTCCAAATTAATGGGCCAAGAAGAGGATATCATTGCTCTGTATGAAACTTTCTGGTTAAGTCTGGAGTTTCTGAAAAGAGAGGAACTCTAACCCAGTGGGGCGCTACCCACCGGGGGTTCAAATCCCTCTTCCGCACCCCTTTCTTGGGATTTTCCCGGGATTTTCCGGCGTTATGCATTAAGTGGTAAATGACGTTCCCGTCGACGACGAGGCGCCTCACGGTGACTTCGAGAATCTCCGGATCTGCCGGAACTGCTCGGTTCCGGAGGTGCTCATAGGGGTAAAGGGTTTACGTCGCGTGTGTTAAAGTAGGGGTGAGTGTGCGTGCGTGTTGTGAGTGTCTGCGTTATCTTGTGTCATACTCAAAAAAAAAAAAAAAAACCAGAGCTTCCCTGCAAATTTTAGATTTATATAAAAAAATAAAACACATCCCGTGGAGCTCAAATAACCATTACAGAAAAAGGCTAAAAAAAACAAAACTTCTGAAGTAGAGCACGCAGGACCTGCATAATAATAATACTGTTATTCCAAGTTAATTTTGTCCAAGCTAATTACTGTTCACAGAAACTACCTATCCACTAACAGCACTGCATGAACTGCAAGCACACTGGAAGAATAGTTCCACAGTTTTGATGTTTACCATGTAAATCTGATTACACATGTAAATGATCTATGTGTCATATTCAAACAGTAAAGTGGTACATGTTGGACTTGCAACAAATGTATGCTAAGTGGAAACAAATTACCAACACTAACACAAAAACACTAGCATTCTATCGAGTTCTTGCAAGGGGGCTAACCAAACACACAGCTCCCACTGAATTTGAATCACCGGTGTCCCATCCCAATTTCAATCGTGCCAATCCATCCAGAAAGCATCTTCATCTGCACCATACAAATTCAATTCATCTGCACATGTTCTTTTCTACTCATCAATATCCCAACTTAAGTCCTCATCATCATCTTCCACAGAAGTAAGACGTTTTCTAAGATCCTCCACTTTGCTGACAGAGCTTGACCGTTGGCTAGCCCCATTCTTCTCATCTTGATCGCCAACATCCTCAATCTCCTCCCAGCTAAGATCTTCCTCCTGCACTGATGGTTGAGACACCACTGAGAAATCATTCTCCTTCGATGAGTCGCCAGCTTCAGTTTTCTCTTCTCTTCCGTCCCATCGCTTGCCTTTGATGTCGATGCTTCAACACTGGATTCACCATTACCATCCTTGGCTGCAGCCAAAGCAACCTCCTTATCTTCTGCCGAGTCATTTTCAGCTGCTCCTTCTTGCTTCCTACTGCCCTCTGTTTCACAGTTAACAGTCTCTGCTGTCTGCTCCTCTTTCTTATCTACCATTGAATTTGTGCCATCTTTGTGATCGCTGGTATTGGCATCTTCAACATCATCATCGTCATCATCGACATCCCAGCTGAGCTCTTCATCCTCCTCCTTCGACATGGCTCTGCTCACGAGTTTGGTGCGGACATCCTCTGCCTGCTTGAGCTTATCAACTGCAAAGAAATACCGGGACCAGAATGTCTCATAATCCACAACTGACGGCACAAGCCTCTCTACAAAGCTCTCCAATCCAGGGCTTTCATGGAGCACCGCCTCTATCTGCTCCTTCATCTCGTCAATGGAGAAGGAGGCACTCCACCTGACAAAGCCCTCAGAGTCCTCGGGCTCCTCGGTGAACGTGGCAGGGTCTGCGCGCAGCGCCAAGACCTGGGCCTCGAACCTGGTATACTTCTTGGTCTGCAAGGAGGCGCGCCAGGAGGCACCGGAAGCAGAGGCGTCGGAGGCGCGCGGGGCACTGTCACCATCGTCACCGTCGGCTTCGGCGGACCGGAGGGCCTCGTTGGCATGCGAGAGGAGGCCGGCAGCGGCAGCACCGAGGTCGTCGACGGCCTGACCGACGGACTCCAGCCTGTCGGAGGCAGCGGACGCGCCGGCCTCCAGCGCGCCAGGTAGCGCCGAGGCGGCGCGCGCGGCGGCAGCCCGGAGCGCGGCCGTCTCGAGGCGGAGCCCCGAGCCGAGGTCCTCGAGGTCGCGGCGGTAGCCTCCCAGCACCGACTCCGACCGCGACGCGAACGTCTTCACCAGGCCACCGAAGCTCCACCCACCGTCCGAGCCTTCCCCAACCTGGTCCCCTTCCTCCTCCCCATCCGCCGCCGCCGCTTCCGCGTCGGTTCCCCGCTCTCCGCCCTCCTCCGCCTCGGCAGCAGCAGCAGCCTCCTGCTCATTGCGCTGCGCCTCAATTTCCTCCGCGAGCGTCTTGATCAGGCCGCCAAAGCTCCATCCGCCGCCAGAAGATCCTCCCTCCTCGCCCGCCGCCGCACCAGCCTCCCCACCCCGCTCGAGCCCCTCCTCCTCCGCGGCGGAGGCTGCAATGGCCTCCTGCTCTTTCCGCTGGGCCTCAATCTCCTCGGCAAGCGTCTTGATGAGCCCGCCGAAGATCCACCCGCCGCCGGGGCCAGCCTCTCCCTCGCCACCCGTCTGGGCCTCCTCCGCCTCCGCCTCCGCGGCGGCGGCCGACTCGTTCACTTTCCGCTGCTCCTCGATCTCCTCCTTGAGCGTATCGATCAGGCCGCCGAAAATCCACCCTCCGCCGGACTCCGCCGGCTCTTGCTCGCCCTCCTGCTGCGGTTCCTCGCCATCCTCCTCCTCGGCAGGGGTGGAGAAGACGGAGCTGAAGAAATTCATGCGGGTGTTGATGGATCGGGGTTCGGATTTGGATCTGGGCGAGGAGGGAAGGCGGCGGAGGCGGCGGTGGCGTCGGGGGATAGATATATCAGGTACCTGCCGTCGGCGAGAAATTTCCCCCCTTCTCTCTGCCACGTGCTTCAATCATAGGATGACGAGTGGGGCCCTTTTGCAGAGAGAAGATTGGCAGCTTGGCACCGGGTTGGGCTAGTGGGCGCGGGCGGTGGCTGGCTGGTGGGTTGGGTCACTGGGTGCGATGCGATCTGAAGCTGGGCTGTCCAGGTAGGCGCAGTTCAACCGGGCAACACCAGTGCGGTGTCTGTTTCGGTGGAATCCAAGCTTTCTACCCACTGGCAGTTCTGAATCCACAAACACGATCATAGATTGCTCAGTGTGATAGTGAAACTAGAGAAAAGAAGGGTTAATTCGAATGGTGTTATTATAATGTCAGAGAAATGTCGTTAATATTTGTGATATATAGAAAATTGCAACTATTTTGTTTTTTTCGAAGTTGATAGTTTCTAGGTCCGATGCTCGAATGCTCGAATGGACCTACCTACTGACTTGGATACGAGCTATCGTGAGAGTTGGCGTGCCACGTGAACAAAAGTTATATTTTTTATAATGGGTTGCTAAAAACACCATGTCCATTGTTCGTTTGAGCTTATCACTTTCGGGTTTATCAACTTGGTATAAAGTTTTTCTATCTCAACGAAACAACAAAAGTCGCTCAGCCGGCATATCAGATTGGCCACAACGGGTCGATGTTGAAATATTTGAGTCAACAACGGTGCTCCTTTCTCGTGAAGAGATGCAGTGGCAAGTATTGCAGAGAACAACGTCTGCCAGAAGCAATTAATTCACTCGTCAGTACCGTATCTCGTCTCCATAAGTCACCTACAAGTGGGGCCATGTTTTTTCTCTTAAGACAAGCACTAAAAAAACAATCGGAGGGGGCGTTGCCACGCCATCTCAGCGATGGCCAATGTTTGTCATCTCTGCGATGGCCAATGTTTGCCATCTCTACGATGGCCAATATTTTAATTTTGTGTAGGATATTTGCTAATATGAAAATGCTATATAGGTACTCCCTCTGGTCATTCTGGGAACGTGCACAGGCACAGGGGGGCAAGGCTAAAACGACAATCTTCGTGGGACACAAATCCAACCCCAAAAACACAATCGTTCTGGGACGGAGAAAATATGTTTATATCCTCACTTGGAGGCCCATGTAGGTGTTGATGAGATCGTAAAGGGCGGCGACGTCGCTACCGCCGTCCGATCCGTTGCCCTCGACTGCAGTCATGATCTCGCGCTTGACTAGCGCCGGCGTGGGGGAGCGGTAGGCCAAGCAGCGGGGGCGGGTTGAAGGTATAGGAAGGCGGGGAGCACGGCGTCGTGGGCGCAACACAGACTAGCCTACTGCATGGGAGAGCGAGCGCGCGATGGTCCCTTGCAACGCTGAGTGTGGGGATCTACCCTACCACGATTGGAGGCGCGCTTGTGAGTGCACGGGTCCCTAGGGCGTAGGGTACGGGGATATGTTGTTGGGTGATTGGAGGCACGCCTACGAGATGCGCCGAAATGGGTTTGCGACAACGAGAGGCAAAGGTTACTCGGCCACCAAGGCGAAGGTGGAGGGCTAAATGGTGAGTTCACTCGAAGGGTCGGGACACTATCAATGGGTTTGGGATAACTGTGGTGAAAATATTCATGAGCTTTGGCTGAGGTTTAGAAAGAAAAAAGATTGGTGGTTTACCCAACTTTCCACGATACTTGATCTTCGGAAGGTTCAATTCGGTCTGCAGTGCGTGGCATGTGCAGTCCACTCCTCCGTCCGCGCAAAACAACACATTGGTCTCAGCTACTCCTTCCGTCCCATGAAGTTTGGCGTTTTTGACTTTTAAACTTCATGTTTTTCAAATATTTATATAAATAATAAAATAAATTAATCAATATTTAAGTATCTTTATTGATAAAATAAGTCATAACAAAATAAATTATATTTTTATAAAAAAAATTAAATAAGACGAATTTCGAATAAGATAACATAGAATCCAGACAAACTAAATACAACCGAGGGAGTATTCGATTCAAAATTAAATAATCCCCTCCACCTCCACTCTCCTCTCTCCACTGCAGTCCCCCAAAATTCTGTCCAAAATCGCCGCTCCGCTCTCCCACCCAACACCGCCGCTCCTGCTCGGACCCGCGTCTAGAAGCTTCCAGATCCGTCACTGGCACGAATGGAGCGGTTCGACTCTACGATCCACAAGAAGTACACTGCTCTCAAGGTACCGCGGGCACGCCCGCTTCTTCCTCATCCCGTTTCTATGGCCAGACCGCGGTGGTCTGACACTGCAATTATTGTTTCCCGGTTCAATCCATCGCCGCGCCGCAGAAGCGGAAGCTGCTCGATGAGGGGCTGCAGCCGAACCAGGAGAAGAAGGTCGAAGAGCTGTGCAAAGGTATAAGTCCCGACCGAACCTACCTCCGGGGTCGGATGCGATTTGGGTGGGGTTACGGGAGGGTTTTGGGGAGCAACACTTTTTCTTCCCCTGCTTTGATTTTTTTTCACTTTCGTTTTGATGATGCAGTCTTCAAAGATTGGCTCAGGGATCTGGAGAAAGAGAATGTGGAGCTCAACAAGAAGCTGTGAGATGATAATTTATACTTCTGCGTGGGTTAGGGTTTTGTTATTTGGGGGTGGAATTGATGCCTATTCGTTGTTGGTTAATTTAATGATTTCAGGGTGGAAAAGAAGGATGAGCTCCAGAAGGCCCGTCAGGAATTCCTTGAAGACATTAGTAGTAATACTATCTATCTAATCTCAAAGTTCCTTTCTGTCTAGTCATGAGAAGTAGTTTTTGTGATGTGGAAATAGATGCTTATCCTGTTATTGTGGCCCCTGATTTCGTTTGGACCTGCACTGGTACTTTAGAACTAACTAATATTTGTGTTCTCTAATCTTTAAGTGGTCTGTTGCATGTAATCCTATCCTGAAGAAAAAAATCTCCTTGTATATTTCCTAACGAGTTACGTAATTAGCATGAAACATTGTTCTGACATTGGTGCAGTGTAGTGCTCACACATGCAGCCTTGTGCTGTTCTTGTGGTTTTCTGAAACAAATATGTCATAGCGAAAGCATGATTTGATTTCGTTACATGTTGGGCTACCCTGGATACTCTGTTTCAATTATGCTTTTGCTTATCATCAACAGGCTACCCCTGAATTGTAAACCGGTTGCATAATTGAGGGTCGATCCTAATGTTGTTCCATTGAATGTAAGAAGTGTGAACCAAACATTACTATATCTGTAATTGGTGTTTGAGCGTCTAATGCTAACTTTTGATCTAGTGACTTAAACCTCATTATTCAGTAACGGTAACTGCTAACATGCTATTCACTTAAATGACAAAAACAATGCCATAAGCAATGTTGAAAGAGATGATAAGGGGCACATCCGCACATCTGCACATGTCATTCTCAGAACTTTTCCCTTTATGTTCTACTTTATGTCCTTGCAGCATCTGCACGCTTCTGTTTATGAGCAGACTTGTATGTACATTATGGTGTTGCTTGTGTTTTTGCAATTTGGACTGCGTTATGGTTACGTGTTTCCAACCAAATATTTTGTTTTATTAATGGTCATCCTGAGTCCTCTTTAGGTCTAAAATTGACTAATCTAAAGAGCAAATCCCATTCTGACTTGTAAAGAAGAAGGAAGGCAATATTTTTCTACTGAATAAAACGGATTATGTGTTATTTTACTCATCAGATCCATGATATGAGTACTTCCAGTTTGTGTTGTATACATTAGATTCTACAATTCTATTGTAATGCAAGGGTGAAGTCAGCTTTGAAATCATAGTGCAAAATATATACTAGGAATTTTTGCTTCTGTTGTGCAAAATTGCATCTGTCTGGAGTCCTGTCCTTGTTGGGTTTAGGTGAAATTAAACTACTCTTAATGGAAATGCAATATGCATTCTGATTTGGTTAGAAGAGTGGCTATTATAGAAATTCTGTCCCATTTTCTAATTTTTTTTTAAACAAAGTCTCATTTTCTAGTAATGCTTCATGATTCTAGTTTTGCCTCTATCAAAACTGATGGTTTGATATGTGTATATACTTGATTTATTTACTGGCTGACAAACTGAACTGACAGTTTCTACTTATTCAACCATGTGTATTTTTTATGTTACAATGTCACTCTCAGACACATGTGTTATTTCTCTTGCAGTAAGTAAAACTATATCGCCTGACACGATTTTTAGTATTTTTTTTTGTTTCTTACTCACACAGAGCTAGATATAATTTATCTTCCCTAATTGTTCTGTTAGTTCTAGGGGGGGGTGGGGGGTAGGGTCCTAAATTTCTTAGAAAGGATTATGTGAGTATCAGTATTGCTAATTTGTCTTTTCTGTATATGATTTCTTACTTTGTTATATGGTTAGGGAAGATATGTTCGGAAGCTTAGCTTGACACTCAAATTGGTTGTCTCATCTTTTTCCCTGTGGTATAACTCTGACTGCTCCTCCTTGTGGTTGCATTTTCTTTTGAGTGAGTATATCTTGGGCCACGTTGGTAAATGTCTTATGAAACTGATGTATGATTACGTTCTGGATTATAAGACGTTGACTTTTTTATCCTAAGTTTGACCACTCATCTTATTAAAAAATGTGTCGATATTGTCAAATTTAAATTATTTTGAAGAACTTTATTAATAGAAGCAAAAAACAACAAAAAGATGTGATGTTTCAAATTTTTTTGAATAAGACGAGTGTTCAAACTTGGGGTCAAGAAAATGTCTTATAATTTGGGATGGAGTTAGTATTGTTGATACATATTTTATGGGTTGTCCACCAAAAGTGACATAGTTACTTTTGCAAATCGCTGACTTTGGAAGACTAAGGATTATATATGTTAGTCTTACTGGATGCTTAATTGATATTATGATTACATTTTGGGTCACCGTGGTAAAAATATTTTCACTAACATCTCTGCACCGCTTCTATTTGTCCTGTTTCCATTAGAAGTTCATAGTCAGTATGCACACCTTTTGATTTTAGTTTTAAGAGATACTTAGCCCAATTTGTTGGTTGCATTAGAAAGGCTTTGCTGTTGTAATTAGATTTCTTGCATGGTTAGCTGTGCGGGTTAGTATTAGATTGGTTATGTGCTTGGCTATTTATACTGCTACTCAGCCATCTTGCCATCTAGTTTATTCCGTGGAAGATGGTAGTTACCTAGCTTATTACAGTGGAAGATGGTAGTTAAAAATCCTCCATAGCTTCTGCCCTGTCATCTCAGTCACCAACAACAATGACATCTTAGTATCAGATTTGGAAATCCTCCATAGCTTCTGCCATGTCATCTCAATAGCCAACGACAATGACATCTTAGTATCAGATTTGCAAATCCTCCATAGCTTCTGCCATGTCATCTCAATAGCCAACGGCAGAAGTGCAGAACCATAGGTATCACAGATTGATGGATGATATACGTGAGATGTAGGAAATGATACCTTGTAATCATGAACCATGTTCGCCAAGAGGGCAAACTACTAGTGGAAGAGTGGTCAATTGGCATGGTTTAAGGTGGAGGAAAACATTAGACAGAAGGTGCTTGAAATAGAAGATAGGGTAAAGATTTGGTTAAAAGAAAACCTGTTTTTGTTACTTGTTGCTCGTTGAAACTGAAAACTCTGGGTGTATAAACAACATTCACCAAAACCAATATATCCTGAAATAACCTACTCTAAGTATCGCATGGTTCTGACTACACATCTAATGAACATATGCTTTTTATCTATTTGTATGGCTGATTCTGTGGCTGGCTGAGTGGATCTAATTTGAAACTTTGAATGCTTGTTACTGACGTTCATGTATTATGCAATCTCAAAGTTCCTTTGTGTCTAGTCATGAGTAGTTTCTTTGGTCCAAGTATTATTACCTGTGACCATGTTTTTTTTTTTTTTTCTGTCTAGTCAGGAGAAATAGACATGAATTGCGTTAATCCTTCTGAGCTGATTCCCCTCTTCAGTGAATATTAAATGGATTTTTATTGTACTTACAATATGTGTTTATTTTCTAATTCTCACTGCTTCCTATGTTCCCAACACCATGGTCAGTGGAAATCCTCTATTTTTCCAATCCTCAGTTTTGCTATTGCCTATTGCCATCCCATCCAATTCCTGCATTTTTCCCCTTTTCCTATGTTTTGTATTCCTTTGTTTCAAACAGAGTTGGTTTAGGCGGCACAATATTTACTTATCTTCATTTTTGTTTCATGCAGCAAGGGACAGTGAAATTCAGAGGCTGAAGCACCTCTTAAATGAGAAGGCTGAAAAGAGCAATTCTAAAACTAAGACACCCGTTTCCCATGGCAAGGTAAAGAGGGTACAGTTGATTGAAAATGCTCCTCACAATACCCCTGCAGAGGTATACCTCTTAAATGAGAAGGCTGAAAAGAGCAATTCTAAAACTAAAACACCACTTTCCCACGGCAAGGTAAAGAGGGTACAGTTGAGTGAAAATGCTCACAGTAGCCCTGCAGAGGTACCTACAAGACAAATTTGCATCTCAGGTTAGTGAAAATCTAATTTAATATGTCACTACTTTGTTGTATGACATGAAATTAATTTAGCCAGTGTGTTTGTTGATTCAGGGAACAAGACAAACGAAATTCCGAGTGCTCATATGCTTTGTTCGCTGCTTCAGTCTTTAGTTCGCATGAAGATCTCAGTAAATGATGAAACCGAAAGATTTTCAATTTCATTATCTCATGAAGCTACTGGTACTTGCTCATGCTGAATCACATGTTCTTGTTTAGCTCAGTATTAGCATAGCTGGTATGGTTTACATTTTCCGTGCTTGCGCTGCCACTCTCGTTATGCGATTGTGTGTTACTTTCACACATGTTTCTTCTGATGTTTACATGTCAACAAAGTAGCACCTTTCATCGTTTCATTTTATTCCAAGATAGATGTATTCACTTTAGCCTACCCCAACTAGCTTGGGACTAAAGGCTATGTTGTTGTTGTTGTTGTTGTTGTATAGATGTATTCACTTTCTAGTCATATATAATATAAATGAGTTGATTCTGATCCTTACAGAGTTTAAATACTGCAGGTTACAGTTTCACCCTCACTTGGTTAGAAGAATGTGATGAATGGTCCTATAAGCTCTCCTCGTTGGGCACGCTGGGAAGGATAGCTGCTGAATGGATGAGTCAGGACATACGATTCAGCATGAAAATGTGCCGCATGTTCTTTGAGCGGATAGCAAACATCATAACCAAAGGATGACAGCATGTTGTTCTCTTCAGCTAGCTGTATCAGTCTGCCAAACGAACTTGTAAATGGCTCCCGGTGTAAAGGATGATCTGATGCACTATCTCATTGCAGAACTGTCGTTTATGCTATGGTAGATATGTGTCGACAAATGTTGCCATGTATCCCTGTTTCGGGCCACCTAACTCCATATGCAGTCAAATTTGGTCCAGTCCAAATGGGCGACAATTTTTTGGTGACTTGTGTGCTAGAGGCAAAGTCGGTTGATTGTTTTATGAAACAAAAATATACCCCCACACCCGAAACCCTGTTCACATAATTCGAGATTGAATCGTTTTTTTTTTTTTTTTTTTTTGCAAGGGATATTGAATTCAATCCTTGATAAATCAGCCGAGCAACACTGCGAATGAAGGCCATTTGAACATTTCGTTGGTGCAGTTTGCTGGACACTTTCGAGATCATACGATCTTCCCTAGTTCAAGCAGTCTTGTCCATATCCATATCGCAGTCAGAGACTCAGAACAAAACAACAAAGGGACGAAAACAAGCCATGTAAAAAATGAATCTCTGAACATTTCAGAACTCAAACAACAATTACAGAATCGCCAGGCTCCAGGCGACCCACATACTCCTGCTACAGCAGCACCCACCACCAGACTGGGAAGTGGGAACCCAGCAACCCAACGAAATCCACATAAATTCTCTCGTCGATCGATCCAATCGAGATCAGTGCTTGAAGAACCCGAGACAACATCTTGCGCCGGGCCATTGTCCTCCTCTACGCGGCGGGCTTGTAGAGCTTCTCCACCATCTTCCTGAACTCTGAACAACCAAGAACGAGAGGAAAAGCGAGATTCAGAACAAGAAATCGATCAGATTGTTGACAAGACGCGAAGAAGCGAGATGTCGAATCGCGTACCTTCCTGGTTCGCCCAGAGCGCCGCCGCCTGCGTGTTGAGCGGCGATTCGTTGTTCGGCTCTGCACAAATCATAGTCCGTCCGTCAGAACCGAGGGGGAAAAAAACGCACGCCGACGCAGACTCAGCAGCACACGAGGTCGATGGATGGACCGAACAAAAGGAAGGAGACCGGCTGCGTACCTCCGAGCAGGCTCTGGATGGAGAGGAGGATGGTGCGCACGTCGTAGGCGGAAGACCACTTGTCCTGGAGGATGTCGAGGCAGATGTTGCCGTGCACGTCGACGTTGGGGTGGAAGCAGGGGTGTCGAAC
Organism: Hyparrhenia diplandra; assembly: GCA_015847255.1. Taxonomy (NCBI): domain Eukaryota; kingdom Viridiplantae; phylum Streptophyta; class Magnoliopsida; order Poales; family Poaceae; genus Hyparrhenia; species Hyparrhenia diplandra. Next base: position 143,572 of record JADLZK010005372.1, on the reverse strand, counting down.
CGCACCTTGGGCGGCTTGTACGGGTACTCGGCGGTGAAGGCCAGCGCGAGGCGGTACGAGGTGCCCTCGTACGCCGTCCCCGCGGACCCCGCGATGGTGCCCACCCAGTGCAGCATGTTGTCCCCTCCGGGAACGCCGACACGCCCGGGTCGCCGCCCATCATCAGCGCCATCAGCTCCGACTGCAGCCGCCGCACCACCGACTGGCCCTCCGCGCCCTTCCCGGCCCCCCCCGCCGACGCCGGCTTCGCCGCCGCGGATGCGGCCGCGGCGGGCACGTTCCCGGTCTGCGACTCCTGGTTCTCTCCCCGCGCCATGGCTGACGATCGATCGAGTGGGTGTTCCCCTCCCCGGTGGGCGTCTCCCTTTTCCTCGGCGGACACGGGCGGCGGCGGTTGAGTGGGAGGCGGCGGATTAGGGAGCGGTGGGAGGAGGGGATCGATGGAGAGCGGTGGGATTTTGAGGCGGCGGCAGGGCAGAGGATTTAAAGGCGAGAGGCGATTGGCTCGGATGGGAATGCGATGCGAGCCTCTTTTTGTGACCGTTGGGGGCGGCGCACCCGGCACGGTTGGTTGACAGCTTTCTGCCGCGTCCGCTTCCGCCCTGACTCCAACGGCTAGTTCTCAGCTTCAAGCCTTCCTCAGGGGAGGAGGAGGAGGACAGCGTGTGCACGCGTCCGCAGTCTAGAAGGCGCAGGACGGATGGGTGGCTGACGCGTGGGTCCATGATGTCAGGCGGTGATCTGGCTTGGCTGACCTGACCTGACCTGACCTGACCTGACCAGCATCCAAATAGGCCCAGCCCAGCCCAACTCCGATCGCACCACCTCGAGCACCGGCACCAAAAGCAGCTCCCCGGTCCTGGCTAGGGTTTCGTCTCCGCGGCTTTGGTCTAATCCTCTCCCGGCACGCGAGGTAGGTCACTGCCGATCTCGCCGTCTCTCCCTCCCCACGCATCGATTCGCTCCCGGCTGATCCGCTAGGCCGCATCGCAGGGCGCAGCGTTGATGGCGGCGGCACCGGCGGACGCGAAGGCGGAGGCCGCCAAGATGGACCTCCTCGAGGACGACGACGAGTTCGAGGAGTTCGAGATCGACCAGGGTAAGCGCACGCTTCCCCTGCCGTGCTTTTTGTTTGCTTGGGCATGTTGATTAAGCCTTTTGGTTTGGACGAGTAGATTTGATTTGGTTGGTTAGATGGGTGAACCCTTGCGGTGTTGGCTAGTAGTGCCTCGGGCATCAGATCCAATCGGTCAGGGACGAATTTGGGGAAATTACAAGGCGTTAGTTGTTTTTGTGATGTGGAATAAACGTTTATGCTGTTAATTAATGTGGCGCCTGATTTCGTTTGGTACTTCAGAAGTAACTAATCTTTGTTGTTCTCTAATTTTTAAGCGGTCTGTTGCATGTAATCCTATCGTGAAAAATTCAATATCCATGTATATTCCCTATCTAGTTTGGTAATTAACATGAAACATTGTTCTGTCTTAGTCTTTGTACTGTTTGGTGGCTTTCTGAAACAAATATGTCATAGTCAAAAGATGATTTGATTTCATGTTGGGCTACCCTGGATACTCAGTTTTCAATGATGCTTTTGCTTATCATTGGTGAATCTAACTATAGCTACAACAAGACTGCACATGAATATTGTGAACCAGTCGCAGAATTGAGTGTCGATCCCGATATTGTTCCCTTGAACGTAACAAGTGTGAACCAAACACTACTATATTTGTAACTGGTGTTTGAACATTTAATGCTAACTTTTGATCTAGTGAGTTAAATCTCATTATTCAGTGACAGTAAATGCTAACATTGCTATTCACTTAGATGATAAAGAAACAATGCCATAAACTGTGTTGAAAGATATGACGATTTAGGGGCACATATGTCATTCTCATAACTTTTCGAGTTTCTGTCCTTGCAGCGCCTGCATGCTTGTGTTTATGTGCAGACTTGTATGTGCATTCTGTTGTTTGTGTTTTGCAATTTTGACTTTGCAATATGGTCACCTCTTCTTCCCAATCAAATATTTTTGTTTTATTAATAGTCACCGTTAGTCCTTAGCCTCCTTATCTAACTAAATTGAACTAATCTAAACAGAAAAGCCCATTCTCATTTGTAAAGAAGAGGGATGGTGATAACATTGGGTTAAATAGAGAAATAAAATGGATGCTGTATTATTTTACTCAAAACTCAACAGATCCATGATATGGGTACTTACATTTTGTGTTTTATACAGTAATTTCTACAATTCTACTTTATTGCAAATTTGAAATTGGTTTTGAAATCAGAGTGCAACATATATAGTAGGAAAGTTTTGCTCTATCTGTTGTGCAATGCACATGTCTGGACTCTGGAGTCTTGTCCTCATTGGGTCTAGGTAAAATTGTACTACATTTCCATTCTGGTTTGGGAAGAAGAGTGGCTATTATAGAAATCCTATCCCATTTTCAATTAATGCTTCATGATTATAGCTTTGCCTCTATCAGAACTGATCGTTTGATGATATCTGTATATGCTTGCTTTACTGGTTGACAAACTAAACTAGTAGTTTCTACTTGTAGTCAGTCATGTATTTATTTTTATGGACAAATGGAACTCTCACTTACATGTGGTTATGTCTCTTGCTGTAAGTAAAGCTATATTGTTTGACGCAACATGATGAATTAGTATCATTGTTTTTGTTTCTTACTCACGTGGTACTAGAAATAATTCATTTTCCTAATTGTCCTGTTAGTTCTAGGAGAGGGGCTTTAAAATTTCTTTGGACGGACTAAGGGAGTATCTGTGTTGCTGATTTGGCTTTTTTCGTCGGTAGCTATTAAAAAGATGGAATCTGAATCTGATGCTGCATATGAGTTTGTTTACTATGCTGTATTTATAGGGAAGATATGTATGTTCTGGAATTTAGCTTAACCTCATCTTCTTGCCTCTTCTACTGTGTCCTGTGTTACAATGGTAAAAAATATTGCTGTTACATATTCTCTTCTAGTGTGTCCTCTAAGAGTGACATAGTTTTGCAAATTCGTGACTTTTGAAGAGTAACATTATATTATACTATATATATATATATAAGGATGTAAGGATCTGATACCATGTAATCATGAACCATGTTTACTAAGAGAGAAACATCTAATGAAACTGAGAAGGTGGAGTGGTGATTTGGCATGGATGAAGGTCGAGCAAAACACTAGTTGGAGGGCGCTTTGGAATAGGAGTGGGGAATAGTTTAGTTAAAAGAACTCCTCAGGGGTGTCTAAATAACCATCCACTAAAACCAATATAACCTGAAATAACCTACTAGTATCACGTGGTTCTGACTTTCACATCTGCTTTTTTACCTCTTCCTACAGCTGATTTAGTGGCTGGCAAAGAATGCATGTTACTGACGTTCCTGTATTATGCAGAATGGGATGACAAGGAAGAAGGCAATGAAGCTGTCCAGCAGTGGGAGGATGATTGGGATGACGATGACGTGAACGATGATTTCTCGCTGCAGCTGAGGAAAGAGCTGGAGGGAAACAACGCCCAGAAGAGCTGAAGTACTGTTTCTCTAGTTTATAAATGATAAATGATTGTTATATGCCAGCTACTTTCTGAACCGTGGTGTGCTTTCGTTGGGTTGATATGGCTGTGCAACTCTATATATGAATGAACGGCAGAAAGTTTATGGACCGTCAGCAATTTGACAGCACTGTACCTGTTCCGGTGGAAATTATCTCAGTTGTCATTAGGACAGGTCTCTAGCGGAAACGCAAACACCACATTGTGTCTATTAAAAGTATCTTCAACTGTTTTCTACTTACGACCCATCTCTGTTTTTAACAACGTACTCCCTTTGCATAGGACAAAGATGACCTTTTGAACAAGGTTGGTAATATTAATCATGAATAACTTTTAAGTTGTTAAGTTTGGAAATGTGAAAATCATAGCAATAGATTTGTTTTGAAAATTACTTTCATACAGTAAAAGTATACAAATATATTTTTCTAATAAATATTTTTATAGAAAAGAGAAGTAAATTTGAGGTTTGGAGACCATGTAGCAGTTTTGTGTATCCATTCCCAAAACCGGCTTTTTTTTTTTTTTTGAGCAAAAATTCCCAAAACCGGCTGAGGCAAAGGCGGTTGTTTGCGAAGGCAATCCCTTTGAGCAAGGAGGCCATTGGTGGGCTTGATGGAATTGGAGCAATGATGCCATTGCTGCAGCACGCCACTGTGAGGTGCTGTGCGTGGCCGGCTTTTGAGCGCCACAACATATTGCACCTTGCAACGATGTGACTTGTGTGTGGCCGACCTCGTGCGTGAAGTTATTTTCTTCTATGCAATCTACATGCTAGATCAAGTAGTACTGATTGGTACCTCGTGGCACTCACGGTCTTATAAACTATCATGGTTTTATAGTCTTGGACATTGTGTCGTGTAAACTATCTTCCACAACGCAATTTTCTATCATGATATCACATGGCCCACTTGTCACTCTCTCACAAATTGTCTTTGGTTTTTGTGAAAACCCTGTTTTCTTAGTTAGACTTGGTTTCTTGTGTTTTTCCTCTCTCTCTTCAATAAATACAACGCCACATCAGCAAGAAAAGCAATAAATAGAGAGGTAATAAATGAGGATAAAACCATGGTAGAGTCTGCATTGTGAGTGCTCTCAAAAACATTAGTATGGATTACAAAATGCAACCAGGTGTTTGAAATTCGTGAAAAAAAAAATCAACTAGCTGCCAAAGATCAAATTGCTTCTTATTACTCTACGCTGCCATACGGTTGCACTTACCTATCGAATGGCTTATTTTCTTCTTTCAGTTATCACATCATTATCCTCTCTCTTCTTTATGGAGTTGAAATATTCGTTGATTTGAGAAGCAACTTTAGAAACATTGAAGATTCTCTTATAAGATCTTTTAGAGCAACTCTTCATAATGGCTTTAGAAATCTTAGAGGCCCTGTTTTTAGATGGCTCAGTCTTTTTAATGTCAAAGTTACAATCAAAATTATGATGATAATGTCATCGATAGACAGCCCCGATGAGTGATTATTTCAATTAATTAGACGGACGGAGAGGTAACTATATAAACTCCTTAAAGAAAGGTTGTCGGCTAGGCTATGCTCGTGACCATACAACCTTTCTTCGGTACCGCTACGAGAGTCACAATGTGAGAAGAAAATAATCGTTTGGTACCACTTCAACCCCTGCTTCTGAAATTGTTTCTTCATGATCCAACTTAACACTTCTACTATTTGTTTGGACGTATCAGTCCACTTTATCGACCTATCTGATTCGCTTTGCATGCGAAGTCGCGGATTTCTACGGACTGGAGTAGTGGAGCTGCTTTAGCAGTGTTGTTCTTCACGATCCCCGCAAGGTGAGCACGAACCGCCCACAAATCCTCCTCTAGAGCACCGCACAATCCCCTTGGCGTGCTTCGATGGAGTCTCTTACCACCAAGCCATCTAGGCGGTGGCAACCTCCAAGAGTAACAAGCATACGGGCTTGCAACACGATCACTTATTGCCACTCGATGCACTCTCTCAATGCAATCACACTAGATTAGCTCACTCACTCGAGATGAACACTATCAAGTTAGAGTCAGTAGAGGGCTCTCCAAGCATTTTCCAACTATTTATGTTACTCCTTCATACCTGTGGCAATGCGCGGAGCATCCTCCTGTACTATCCAATTGCGTTGGACGACCAATTTAGGAGTATATAGTGTATATATCAAAGTCAATGCCCCCTGAAGCTCTTGTCCTCCACCTGCCTCGATACAGCCAACAACGGCCAGCGGTAGGGCAAGAGGGGCCCATGTCCCCCCTACCACCCCCAACCCCCTTGTTTTGTTAGCCATGGATGAAGGTGCAGGAGGGGCTGTTAGAGGTAGAAGACGACCCCCACCACCCACCACCCCCTGATTATTTCCTGGTCAGTGGCTCGTAGAGTGGAAAGACCGCCTGAACAAGTAGAGATTAAGCAATGGCGGCAAAGGATCTGGGGCACTTGGGGCACTTGCACTGGCCAACTACGCCATGGGCATTCTGCTACTCTCCCTAGGGGCCCTGCTCGGCCACATTGCATGAGCCAGGAGAGTGCTCCCTGTGCGAATGCAACACAACACTACTACTGGCCACATGGGTGGCCATTCGAGAAAGTTAAATTTGCTCTGTAGGGCACATGCCCTCATGATACATGCCACTTTTTATTCAATGCCAATACAAATAAATAGAGTCAAAATACATCTCATCATTTCATTCATTCATTCATCTGGCTCGATAAATGCAACTGACTCACGAAGTAACCTTATGTTCTTGTACGAACTTCATCTGACGAAGTAACCTACTCTACACTGCCATACAATTGTACTTACCTATCGAATGACTTATTTTCTCCTTTCAGTTATCACATCATTGATAAATTATACTAGAGGGAGAATAAATCCTCTCTCTTCTTTATGGAGTTGGAATATTTATAGATTCGAGAACAAGTTTTTAGAAATGGTTGAAGATGCTCTTATAAGATCTTTTAGAGCAACTCTTCATAATGGCCTTAGGAATCTCTTGAGACCCTGTTTTTAGATGGCCGAGTCTTGTTTGCAGTCAAAGTGACATTCAAAATTATGATGATAATGTCATCGATAGATGGCCCTGATGAGTGATTCGTTCGATTAATTAAACAGACAGAGAGGTAACTATATAAACTCCTTAAAGAAAGATTGTCGGTTCTCGTGACCGTGCAACCTTTCTTCGGTCCCGCTTTCGAGAGTCACAATGCGAAGAAGAGAAGAGTTGTTTGGTACCGCTTCAACCCCTGCTTCTGAAACTGTTTCTCCATGATCCAACTTAAGGCTTCTACTGTTTATTTGGACGTATCAGTCCGGTTTATCGACCCATCTGATTCGCTGTGTAGGCGAAGTCGCGGATTTCTACGAATTGGAGTAAAGATGGCAGCGGATCGAGTTCGGGGTGGTATCCGTGGGTTTTGGTTTTCGTGGTTTGGGGTTTGGTCTTTGGTTTTTCATCCACGGTTTTTAGGTTTGGGTTTGAGTTTAGTTTTTCACCCGCGGATATCCAATGGATATCCAAAATAAATTATTTGGAATTAAAACTCATGTTTTATAATAGGTTAATAATAACATGTTTACTAAGATTATTAAATTTATTCAAATTTAACTAATGAAAATATTTATTATTTGTTGTCTCTTGTTTATACATGTGAATATTTGTATAAATCTGCGGGTTTCGGGTATCTTTTTGGATTTTAGTTATCTCGTGGGTTTGATTTTGGTGATGAGTTTCCATCTGAATCAGTTTTAGGTTCGGATTCGGTTTTTTTTTTGGTTTTAAGTGGAGCAAAGGAGCTGCATGCGGATGGAGGATTTTTTTGAAATTTTGCCCTTTTTTTAAAAAAATCAAATCCGTCCCCGCTTTGAAACTATTTTCATGGGGTATCCCTTTTAGTCACGCCGATCCCCGGTGACGCGATTTTTACACATGTCGCGCCCATCGCATGTGGCGCGACCGGTGCATCCACGGTGGGTCGCCTAGCGTTGATCGGGGCCCGCCACGTCGCGCCCGGTGCATGCCGCGCGACGGTCGCGCCGAGAGCTAGTATCCCATGCAAACAAGGCTACAACTCCTATCCAAATTTTGGAAAAAATGTCACATAAGACATTAATCAGCACTTTTCGTTTGTTTGTGAAATTATTGTCCTACCATGACCTAACTAGCCAAAAGATTCGCCTCATCCCGTACATCCAAATTATATAATTAATTTTTTTATTTACTTACATTTAGTGTTCCATGCATGAGACAAAAGATTTGATATGATAGGTTAATAGTGAATTTTGGAGAGAGAATCGAGGAATGGACAGGAATCGCATGCATGTATATTTTTTTACTTTTGTTATTTGTGCAGTAGTATATGCAGTGTGTGTGACATGCAAATAGTAGTTCAAGTCCTATCCAGATCTGTAAAAAAAATGTCACATAAAGACATTTGTAGACTTTTTTTGTTTGTTTGTGAAATTATTGTCCTACGATGACCTAACTAAAGCTTAAAAGATTCGTCTCATCCCTGTACATCAAAATTATATAATTAATTTTTTTATTTACTTACATTTAGTGTTCTATGCATGAGATAAAAGATTTAATATGATAGGTAAATAATGAATTTTGGAGAGAGAAGGGATGGCAGGAATCGCACGCATATTTTTCACTTTTTTTATTTGCGCGGCACAGTGTGTGTGACGGCGCGCATTCATGCATCACATCATTGAACTGCATGCACGCCCGTCCCTGTTTAGTTCCTTCATTCTCTCTCCAAAATTCATTATTGACCTATTATATCAAATCTTTTATCTCATGCATGAAACACTAAACGTAGGTAAATAAAAAAAAATTAATTATATAATTTTGATGTACGGGATGAGACGAATCTTTTGAGTCTAGTTAAGTCATGTAGTAGGACAACAATTACCACAAACAAAAATAAAAGTGATACGGGTTACGATGTGACATTTTTTCCTAAAGCTGGATAAGATTTGGTAGTACTATTTTGTATGAGATCCCACCTCCCGTCGCGCCGCATGCACTGGCGCGACGTGGCGGGACCCCAGCTCCAAACGCGCCAAAGATCGGTCAACGCTAGCCCGCCACCGGGATGGATGCGGTCGCGCGCCACATGCGGTGGCGCGGATGTGTAAAAATCGCGCCACCGGGATGACGCGACCAAAAGGAATACCCCATGCAAATAGTTTCAAACTGTAGACGGATTTGAAATTTCTTTTTAAAAAAGGGCAAAATTTCAAAAAAAAATCCGCGGATGGAGCGGTGGAAAGACTCGCTTCACCCGGCTTCTCCTCATGTGTTGTGGGCCTGCGCATGGCCGTTGTCCGTTTTGCCCTGGCCCGCGTCGGCGCGGGCGGAACCGGCAACGGCGGCACGGCGCGTGGAGGGCCGGAGTCAGCGGGGCGCTGTGGGGCGCGGGGGCGGGAAGACGCTGTGGGGCCGCGGGCCGGGAGAAGACGACAAAACGCTGGGATGGGACAGCGACGAGCGGAAATTCACCGTGGGTGGAGACGGCGACGCACGGAAGTGGAACTACTCGCGAGCGCTGGCCATGTCCGTGCAACTGTGCAAGTGAGGCGACAGACGTGGACCTGCTCGCGAGCGCTGGCCTTCTCTTCCCTTGAGGCCATGGAGGCTCCGTGCCCAGTGCCCCGGTGGAGAAAGGAGCCAAGCTTGAGGCGATAAGGCCCCGCCACAGCGTATGGTTGCAGTGGTGGGGCTTCAACCAGAGAGACAAACAAGTTTGGGCACCACCTCTCCTCCTGCCATTGCATTGCAGGCAGCTGAACGATGCCGACGTAGTACGGTAGTAGAAAAATAGGAGCGGCGCAACAAGAAGTAGTAGCCCCTATTTATTTACTTATATACTATCCCGTATTTTTGTTATTTTTATATACACCTTGTACAGTGTAGAGTACGACGCAGCAGCACAGCTCGCCGTCTCGTAGCCGCGGCGTCCGACGCCAGTACGCCACCGCTTCCAATTCCGATCCGGCGAATCTGACTCACCACCCCCGCCACCATGAGCTGCGCGGTGGCGTGGTCTCCCCGTCCTCCGCTCTGGGCCGCGGTCCCTGCCGTGGCCGGAGGCGGCGCTCCACCTCCTCCTCCTCCGTCAGGCCCCGCGCGTCGGCCGTGGAGCAGGGGCGGCGCCGCGTGGGGGAGGAGGCCCCGGCCCCGGCCCCAAGGCTGGTGCTGCACGACTCCCTCGACGCCGTCGGGGTGGCCACCGCGCACGCCAGGGCCGCGCGGGAAGGGTTCGTGGCGCAGGTGGGGAGGTTCACCCGGGTGAGCGCCGGGAGCAGCATCGCCATCAGCCGCGGCGCGGACCTCGCCCGCGCCGCGCTCTGCGTCGCCGCCGAGGACGACTCGCTCGTCTCCCACTCCTCGGTCCCGCTCCCCGTCGACGCCTTCATCGCACGCCTCGACAGCCTCTCCTCGGGCTTCTGCGCCGGCGGCAACTTCCCGCCCTCCGGCGCGCCGCCCGAGGTCTTCTTCGATTATCTTGACCGCTATCTCTACATCCACAAGGTATTGTATATACTTGTCGCCAAGTTTTTGTGATTCTGTTGATGTTGATACCCAATTTGGGTATCACTACCACAAGGTGTTTGGTTGGGAAATGTAAATGGAAATGCAAACATAATCAGAAAAAGCGCTGTAGTCAAAAGAGAGTGGGGTAAAAAATTGGGCGTAATGGGATTTGCACTGATCTGTAATCAGATTACGTTACAGAACATTGAACCAAACGCCATCTAGGTACAAACGGCTTGATTTTTGAAGTCATTTCAGCTGTCTGGTTGATGTAGCATGATTTAGTGTGTGGTCTCTACCTACCAATTTTCTCTTCTACTTGTAAAGCTTACAATTATTGGTGCTAATTTACTAGGATCTTCCTTTCAGGGCTTTCGAAGAACAAATCGAGTTTCGGATGTGCGGACTATGTATCTTCACTCGGTATGCCATAATCTAGCTTCTGCGCCTTGTAGTTGGATACAGTGCTGTAATATGCTATGCCTCATCTAGTATTATTTGGCCGTATAATTTCCAGGTCTTGACGTGCCGTTCTGGATCAGCTCTGATGCTTGCCTTGATATATTCAGAGATACTGAAGACTGTTCGAATATATGGGTTACTGGATTTTGATCCAGAGATTTTCTTTCCAAATGATCTCAATAGCCTCCCTAGGGGCTATGACAAACAAAAAGGCAAATTGAGCGATGAGCCACATATTATGACTTCAAAGTCACTTTTGGTTGAGGTGAGTTTATTCCAACCTTCAATCTTCATTATTCATTGAGTTTCTTTTTGTGTGCTTAATATCTAGTACTATGCTAGTCTTGAGCAACAAGTGTTAAAGCTAAGGTGTTCATTGCAGTCTCCTGATGCACCCAAGATACACGGTGTAATTTTTTTTAGAGAAAAGTACACAGTGAAATTTCTGGGTGGTTTTCATACAAAAGGGATTTTTCATCTTAAATTACCTATACCCTTCATAATTCACCAGAAATAAGGATGGTTAGCATGATTTCATGTTTCCAAATGAGACTTCAACCAAATAAAAGAAACATCAATATATTTTCTCCTATCTACAAATTCCACCAGTATTGTTTTTTTTTTGTGTGTGTGTTTCTACCTCTGTGAGGATTCATTTTGTCAGTGCTGATCGATAGACCTAAGTTGAATTTGGTTTTACCTTTGAGTGGTGAGCTTGTGGTTCACTTCAAACATTATATTCAGTATATAATAGTGTGAGTAAACTTGTTTCTAACAAATGTTCTGTTTTCCCTTCCTGTTTTTGAGACCTTTTAATCCAACTTTAAACTTCATCCTAATGGATTGAGTCTGCATCTGATTAACTTGAGTTAGGAATCCAATTTGTTGCAAATTTTTTGAGAAGTTTCAGAACACATTTTTATTAAAGTCAGTGTTTGTTCTCCTGTTCGTAATGTTTGGTTTATTCTGTCAAAGATGGTATTGCGAAAGTTGCTGGTTTTTGTATGCAATAACATTTGGGCTTATTTTTAGTAGTCCTTATATGCAGACTTTGAGAACTTTGAAGGCTACGTTTTGGCCATTCCAGTCTGGCCAGTCTAGTAGCTTATTTCTGAATGCTGTTGCTGTAAACCACTACGGCCCTAGTACTTTAGGTGATAGCCAAGCAAGGTCACATGGAAACATAAGGTACTTTCTCTGGATTTATCAAGCGTAGCTCCTCTTTTTTAAAAAACAATGGATGCTGCTGGAGATCTAGAATGATGTCAATTTTGGTTTGACAGTGCCATTGAGATGGCTGCTGCTAAAGCTGCTCACCATAGATTGATGCGTGGAGTATGGACTAATGTTCGTTTTGGTGATATGCGTCGTGCTTTAGCAGGTACTGTATTTTCTTTCTGCAATAGTTCAAATGTATCATGGCCTCATGGGCCACTCCTATGTCATTACTGTATCTACAGAAAGGAATGTATTTTGCATTGCATTTCTCTCAGTGTGATACCTGTTTCACATCTTGCATTTTTCTTGTTTCAGCTTGCGAGCGACTGATACTACTGCATCACGATCCGTGTGAACTGAGGGATTACGCAGCCCTTATGTACCACTGTGGGTACTATGAAGACTGCCTACACTACTTATCATTGTACCAAACAGCAAAGGTAATTCTTTCAGACTTGACCCTATCATGGGAGTGACCCATAAAATGTAAAGCTCACGAACATCACTCTGCATTGTTTCTTTGCAGGCTGGGCAATCCCCGATGAATAGATTGGAGATCTTGGAGGAAGAAGCTGTGAATACTCTTAAAGTGCGGCTAACGCTTATTTTAGCAGAGGATGGCTGGAGCAGACGTAGACCTGTGGCAAGTTACTGGACCAAGAACTCTGAGCCGTGGTAGTTTAGGTAGCTGACCATCGTTGCAACTGAAGCAAAGAACTACAGATTGTATATAGCATTTCAACTGTGGATATGTTGTACAGCCACTTGGTAATCCAAACGGGATGAATCTAATTCATATCACATTGTTCAGGTGGAGGAATGCTTTATCTGAAATTTTGCAAGGGTTACTTTTATATTTTTAAAATTGATTTGATACAACAACATATCCCACAGATCTGTATCTGCAATTTCAAAACAGTGAGACTTATGTTTGAGTAGTATCATAACATAGAAGTTCTTTTAACCATGTTGAATATTTACAGGGATAGTGTAAACTTTTAGGAAGCCACGGCTTCGTTTTTGCCTGCTGTTATTGGTTCGCCCGATAGACCATGAATGAATCTACAATTCTACATCCCCAATAAAGCCCTCCAAAACATACACTTTTTAACCGAATAATAAGTTAACCAGGGACATCTCGCAAAGTAATTCAAACATAACATAATGAATGAATGGCATCACAAAGGAATTTAATAGCACATAATATGATTATAGTAAGTGCTCAGTAATACTAGCTAATTGTCCTGACACAACACAACAAAATACAGCACCAAATGCTTCACGAGTGATGAATATGTAAAAACAACAGGAGGAACCCAAAGCAGAACTAAAACATGCATAATAATACTATTAAGTTAACTACGTACTACGCGAGTACGCATGCACACACACGCTGGAAACTGCTGCTCACTGGAGCATCAAGACGAGGCTGACGAAGACAATCAGTGCCGCCACGACGACCACGCCAGCAGCAGAGACAACCGCTGATGTGGAGGAAGAAGAAGGCATGGGCGGAAGCCCCTGGCCCATGCCGCCGCCGCCGTGGCCCGGTTGCGCCGACGTCCCTGGTGCGGAGGCCGGGCCTGGCGTCGCGGCGACGATGGCCGCCGGGTGCACCATGACGCGCACGATGAGCCTCTGTCCTCGACGCAGTGGCCCGGCTCGCCGCTGATGAAGCAGAAGAAGCCCGGGCGGTCGAGGACGAACCTGGTGGCGCCGTCGGCGAAGGTCGCGAGCGGCTCCGTGGTGTTGCAGGCGTCGAAGGCTTTGCGGTGCACCAGGAGCACCGAGTCGTTGGCGTACTTGAAGTCTGCGGATCAAGAGGATTCAGCCATCGATGCCGTCGACGGCGGTCGGCGGCGGCAGTCAATAACCGGAGGATTGCATTGTTGGGAGCTAGGTAGGGAAGGAACAGTTGTTGGGATACTCACAGAGGTGGTCACCGACGTGGAAGCGGTTGTTCATGGCCCACCAGCCGTAGCTGGTGTTGGCGTCCGAACGCGCCACCCGCGCGGACCGCCGACGTGGAACTCCAGGCGGCCCTGCGGCGCGGCTTCTGCATCGGTGGCGGCGGCGACCGCGGCGGACGGAGCGAGAAGGAAGAAGACGACGCCGGCGAGGGCCAGCAGCACGGCGGGGAGAAGCGCGCGGGAGCTGTTGGCAGCGGCCATGGATGGATCTTGCAGCAGGCGGCGGCGCACAGTGCGAGCGAGCGAGCGAGGAGCAGGAACCACGACGGAGCAGGGGGCTTCTTGGCACGATCGCTTGGTGGGCGCGGGCGGAGTGGAACTGCACAGGCTGCTGCGCGCCTGCGCGTTCGCTCGCTTTATAGGGGAGGAGGCGAGGGGAGCGACGCGGCACGGTTGCCGGGTCGGGTCACGGCGCGGCGCGGCGCCGGTTGTAGTTTGACCACGCCGGCGCGCGCGCCCGAATTCGATGCGGACGTGCGTTCGTGGGCGAGGACGGACGTACGTGGGGGACGAGGAGGCACCGGCGGTTGCTCTGCTCGCTGCACCTGGCTCTGCTTGGCAACCACCTGCTCGAGCTTTGACTAGCTTTGACTCTGGTTGGTTTCTCTCTGAACACTGATTGACTGAGAGATGGAAGCGGGAAAATGGAAAATCAAGTTACCTTCCGAATGCAAATACGTACAACTCAACAAGTTGGTTTGCAAATTGGAATGGTAAGAGGTGAGCCAAATCTGGACAACCAAGTTACCTATGCAACTTATTTTTTTTGACAACTACATCAGGCCACAGCACGATTGCACTTGTGCAAAAACTTATTCCCCATCGCCATTGCTGCTCCTGCTGCTCCTCAACCCTTCTTCCTTGCATCTTCTTCCTCCTTGTATCTTGACTCCATTCTATTGAGCCCCTGTGCTCTAATTACCAGTTACTGTTACATTACTATCGGTTCTGTTACACGTAGGTGCAAGCTGCTACTTTTCAGTCCAACTGTTTGTGCCTAAATGGCCGACAGCATATCAGAAAGGGAACTGCAATGGGCAAATATAATCAGTACTGAAGACAGGCAAGTGAACTCATAACCCAACCTTCAATTTATCTGCACGTAATCATAGTTATCGCTCGGCACAACAGCAGCAATTTTAAAGAAATATAAGCAGAACATGATGTTGACCATCGATTGTTTAGCTTAAAAAGCGGGACAAAACATAATCGATCACCATTAGTTCTCTATCACGCTTTTTTGTCCAACTCTATTAATCTCAATTCATAGGTACCATGTGGGTGGCAAATGCCAACCGCATACAAACCACAAGGTGTAAAGTTGCAGCCACACTTATAGCAAGGAACAAGGACATGACGATGAAAACGTATATTTATATAGGATAGCAGTAAACTACAATATCCGCTAAGTTCACATTGTAGGATCCGTGTTCACCAATAATCTCCACAAGAGCACTTCCCATCCTTGAAATGGTGGAACCTCTTATTGTCCCTCACAATGAGCTCTCTCCCTACGATCCTTGACATAATCTTGATGGCATTGTGGCAGTCCCCGCAGATCCTGAGGTTCTTAATGATGCGAAGCGGAGTCCTTGCTGGGGTGCTAATCAGACCATACGCAATTGCCAGCCTCTCACTATGGTACAGCAATGCCTGCTCCTTTGCCTCCTGATCAATGTCATGGAGCACATACCTTGTATCTGGGACATACCTCTGCTCATTCACCACCTTCCTTTCAATCTTGGGTGGCAATCGAACTCCACCAGCCTGTTCCTCCCGTCAAAGCATGTTAATCCCCAGACGCCTCTTTGGAGGTGGGGTTGAGAGCTTCTTAGGATTTGCCTTGATGGATCAAGCGATACCAATAGCTCCTCTGCCCGGTCCTCAAGATCAATATCGCCATTCATTCGCGCCAGGTTCAGAACTGATTCCCATACCATGGCATTGGGCTCGAAAGGCAGCTTCTCAATGTACTCCAGGGCCTCGTCGAGATGCCCCGACTTCCCCAACACCTCAATGATCCCAACATAGTGCTCCACGCCAGGCTCGACGCCATGGTCTCTGGACATGGCATCGAAGTACAGGAACGCCTCCTCAATAGCCTCCGAGTTGGCACAAGCATTGAGCACAAGCACATAAGTTTGGCCGGTCGGCGCCAAGCATTCCTTCATCAGCTCGAACAGCCGCAGCGCCTCGTCCCCGAGACCGTTCATCGAGTACCCATCGATCATGATGTGCCACGAGTCCATGTCGCGGTCAGGCATATTGTCGAACGTCCTGCGGGCGTGCGGCATGGCGGCGCACCTCGCGTACATCTCGAGCAGCTTGTTGTTGACCCGGAGATCCCCGCGGAAGGGCGAGCGGAGGAAGAAGTCGTGCACCTTCCTGAGCTCCTCGATCAGCTTCGGGTTGGAGCAGGCGGCGGCGAGCTCGTAGAAGGCGGGCGGGTCGGCACGCGCCCCTTGCCGAGAAGCTCCACTGCGTCCTGACCCGTCCCTCCCGGCACAGGCGTATCAGCTCACCAGGCCCCGCAACAGGTTCAAGCGGCGGCGGAGGCGGAGGCTCGTAGCCGTGCCGTGGCGGTGACACCGGCTGCTGGGTGGATGGAGACCTGTAGGTTTGGCGCGGCGGAGGCGGAGGCGGAGGCGGCCCCTGCTGCTGGTAGTTTCCCCGCGAGGACCATTGTGGAGGGAGGGCATCGGGACAAGGGTTCCGTGGGGGCGCCCACTGCTGCTGCTGGCCCTGATGGACATGGTTGGGGGCGCCGGCAGTGGCAGGGTAGGGGGAATGGTGGTGGTAGGCGCGAGAAGATTGGGAAGAGGAGAGGGGCGGGCGAGTGGGTGGAGGAGGGAGCGGGACCTGGTGGAGGAGGAGGCGAGGAAGCGGAGCGATCGCAGGTGGATGCCGGCCATGGCGATTGTCGATGGGCGAGGGCTTCTCGTTGGGATCTCTTGAGAACGCTGGGGGTTTAGGTGCTGTTTGGTTCAGTGGGGCTATCCGTTTGGTTCGACAGTTCGAGTAGACCGTAATTGGGTGACAACCGACAAGCATCTCAAGTGAAATCGCCTGTGAACTTGGACACTTAAAAGCTAAAACACCACCATATAATTTGGAATAGATGGAACAGTAAGCTATGGGTTGGTAGAATCTTGAATCCATGATGCATTTGGTTAAAGATAATTGGTGAAAGTAAATGAGACTTTTAAATTCTTTCTGTGGTAATGTAAATTTTTGTAGAATGGAGAATGAGAGTTTAAGAGGGTCAACTCTCACAAATGACTAACTTCTTACTACTTATGAAGAGAAGGGTGGGCGTTAGTGAAAGTTGTGCTTTAGGTCGAAGAAAAAAGCATCTACGACGTTCATATGCTTCATTTTTCCACTCTCAAACCCTCACACTTGTTATCAAAAAAAAAAACCCTCACACAAAACAAAAAGACATGAATTGACTACTGAAATTGTCCTTTTAATTTCCTCCACAACTTGCACATAAAAGAACGAATTTTGAAACAAAATTATATAAGACAAAAACGATGAAAGTCAAAACCATTTATTGCCAAAACCAAAACCACCATAATATGGCTTTACTGTTTTATTTAAGAAGCCTAGATCCTACCAAAAAGGGCCTAAAACTCAAGCTCCCAAGTGAAATCCCATCTGTCAACTCCTTTCTTTTCTTGTCACACACAAACGTGCACCCAATAATAATATAAATTGAATTTGTGGTCTCGAGGGGCTGGGGAGGCCGATCTATCACCGCTTCAAGAGAGAATTAGGTATATGGCCCTCAAAAAAAGTTGTCTTGGGTATGTGGCCCTTTTTATTTTTGAATTTAGGAATATGGCCTTCAATCCAAATTTCTTTTAGGTATATGGCCTTCCGTCCATTTTTAAAGGTAACGGTGTTAACTATGAGGGGAAAAAACCATTTTTACCCCCGAGTAAAAAAATATAGTTTAGTTCATTTGTTGTATATTTTGAGTATATAATCATATTCAACCATGAGTATAGATTCAGTTCCCGTTCCAACTTTTTAATCAGCACTGTTATATAAATTTATACCCTACTACAGTCGGCATGCATTTTTTTTCAGCACAAACAATGTCCATTGCAAGCGGACGTTGGTTTTCAGCAGCAGCAGCAGGCAGCGACTACTAAGTTGCCCCTTCACCGTGGATATATTGAAATTGTCAGGTTCTCCTTGACTCTCCGTCTAAAAATTTAGCCGAGGACGTACTAAGTCAACAAACTGTGGTTTGTTCCGATTGACGATCCTAGGTGATCGATCAGAAGCTTGTTGACTAAAAATATTACTCGCTGAAAATTAAATTGCCACCCCTAAATTAAGCAAATAAATTAAATTAAAGCTGGATTAACGCATGACTCATGGCACCACTGTATGTAAAAAACAAAGCCGTGTATGTGACACACAAGGCAACACGGGTATATTTTGATTATATACTCATGATTGAAGTGACTATATACTCAAAATATACGACAAATGAACAAAACTATGTTTTTTTTTATTTTTTTAACTCAAGGGTAAAATAGTCTTTTAGCCTCATAGTTAACACCGTTACCCCTAAAATGGACGGAAGGCCATATACCTAAAGAAATTTGGATTGAAGGCCATATTCCCAAATTCAAAAAAAAAAAAGGCCACATACCTAAGATAAATTTTTTTGAGGGCCATATACCTAATTCTCTCCCGCTTCAAACTCTGACGATGTCAAGTGTAGGAGACGATGAGTGAACTCCGGCCCGAGGGATTCTTTGACGGGCTGGCTATTGATGGGCCTTACGGAGCCAATTTCCACCGCGGCCTGGGTAGCACTGATGCCTGGTAGTCAAGAACGCATGCCGTGCCTGCGCGAGGCGCATTGCTCGGTTTAGTCCCACCTCGCTACGTTGGCGAGCGGAGCCGAGGAACGCTACAAAAGAAGACCCCGGGCACCAGAGCAACTCATACCTTTCTCGGCCTTTTGGCTAAGATCAAGTGTAGTATCTGTTCTTATCGGTTTAATATCCGAGCATGTGAGGCCATGTGTTCACTTTTGATATTAAATTTATTTTTTGTGGGAGGGCCCATCACAGCAGCTTGCTGCTGGGGTCCTCGCGTGTCGCTCGGGCGTTGCACTACTGCCCGAGCCTGGCGCACCCCAACCAAACCAAATTAAAAGTCTATCTTGGGCCTTGTACAGTTTGGGTCTTAATCGATTCTGGGCCTCGAAGCGAAACAGAAGCCAAGATAAAAAGAAAGGTGGTGCGAGTGCGACTCATGTTCCTATTTTTTTTTCTGCCATGGCTTCAATCAAAGGAGACAGTGACGCCCTTGTGCAGCTGCATCTGGATGGAGTCTACTCATGCACGCTTATATATAGGAAGTAGAAGAGGAAAATTGTTCTTATATACTTTCCCGAATTTAAATACAGTATATATGACGTTTAGAAAGAATAATCTAGTTAGCTTTTTTAGCTCATTAGCTTGTCTTAAAGCATTACATGCGAAAACGGAGATAGTATATCTTTTGATATAATATACTTTCAAAGTGTCATAGTGGAGCTCGTGTCAATGTGCGTGGATGTTTACATTTTTTTCATCACCTCTGATCTCAAACATAGGTCATTTTTAGAGTTGTGCACAGTAAAGAATATCAAAGGACATTAATTAGTGCCCTTTTTTGTATTGGGAAGACGATTTTTCATTCATGAGGGTGATAGTACTCAAAACAAAAGATTTTTTTAAAAAAAAATAGAGAAGGAAACTAAAAGGGTAAAAAAAAAAAACTTGTATTGAGATTTTCAGCGGTGACCAGCAGTTACATGATAATTAAATGGAAAACTATGGGTGCTATCTTAACTTTCTTTTTCTAAAACGTACAATAAGAAAATTATGTATCTTCTTCTATCAGGTATGGTGTGCGAGTGCAAGCAGCTATTTTGGGTGTAAACCAAACAGCCGACTGCACCTTATACTTTGATATTCCCCATATACAAGGGGCAAATCAAAGGAACCTAAGGTATAATTGACATCGGCCAAAGTTTATATTCCATCATCCCACCGAGGAAGGTTTGCACTAGCTTCATTGACCATTTTACTAAAGTAACCTGCATTGAGAAAAAGATCATTCAGGCCAGATTAGTTCGTCAAGTACATTAGCAGTCAAAACAAAAGTTCTTATGCAAATGTTGAGCATTTTATAATAACCGTGTGGATGGTGGACACACACATCGATACCATAATAGATTCATTGTCTCATAACAAAACATGACAAGCCCTTTCAATTTATCTGCTAATACACGTACCACACTTTCTGGCACTCCAGGTGGGGGCAATGTTATATTTCTTGGTGGTGGCTTATCTGGGAATGATCTTTTGTCAAATCGCCATTCACCAACTTTCCCATAGGTCAGTTCACCCTAAAAAAGATTATTTATTGTCAAATACTATCAGTAAAATAACAGGAGCAGTAAAGTATCCACTTTATGCACTCAATTCTTTTAACTTGTATAAAACCAGATATATAAAAGAAATTCAGCAATTTGGGATACTTACCTTTAGTGAATAGTCACATCCATAAGTGAAGTGGATTATAAATGTATTCTCGAGCTTTGTATCAAAGGGTGGCTGCATTTTTTATTTACCATCATGTCAATCAAACACATTATTACATTATTTGAAGGGAGGAATGCTATCAAGAAAAGAAAAAAGCAACCAAATTCGAGCACCTGATCATAAAATCTTTTACGAAGGATATGCTGAACGCCATGTAATGCGCTAGCAACAGCATATGCATACCTAAAGGTCAAAGAAAAAATGTTGGAATCGTAATAACATAACAAGTGAACATACTAACTTGCACAATTTGCATACAGGATAAGGTAATTCTTACATTTCCAACACCCATCCAAAAAGCTTTATCTGTCTCTTCATCCTCTTTCATTTGAATTGACACATTCATCCATGTGGGGGCAATCTTCTCAAGAAGTGTCTGAAAAATTCTCACAAGAAAAGAGTTTGTGTTAAGTGAGGTCTCATGAAGTAAGTAAACCAAAACAGTAAACAAGTGAAGCAAAGGCTGTGAATGCTAATGCACCAAATGGATAGTCAGAAAATCAATAAACTGCTTAGGTAAAAGGGTGTTAAGTGTGTAACAAGAAATTACCTTCTTAATGATTACAGGAGAATTCCCAATAGGATCGATATCTGTGACAGGACCTCTTTCTTTGGCATAGTATTTCCTGATAATTTTTTCATGTTCTGATGGTGTAATGTAAAAGAAGGGAAACGCTGCTGGATCATTTTCATGGGCCAAATTTGGTAATGGTTTCACAAATATATGATCTGGTTCTGCCATTAGTATGTACCTGCCATTTTCAACAAAGCACAACAATCATATACTCATTAAATTAGTATAATCCTTATTATTTAAAAACTAAGAAGGAAATTATCCAATTTTTATTATTTTATAAGTCATGCCTTAATGTACGCTAAATCACGAGGTTTGGGTGGAAGGTTAAAACTCGCAACTGAACAGAAACTATATAGCAAATTAAATAATACAGATACATGGGAACTTACTCTTCTTCAATCTTTTGCTTTCTGAAGCCACTGCACAAATGCCCACGGTCTATTCAGGACCACATATCCCCTGCAAAAGAACATTGGAATCTCAGGGTACAGGCCATCAAGACTAAATGTCAGACAAGCAAATCAGTTGGATGAATACTTGAATCAGGAGACATCAACAACAGATTACAGAGTACTGTACATGTTTCATGATTTTTTTAAAATTCAGCGAGCAAGCTTCTTGCCAAACAATAATCCGAAAATAAAACTTGAACCGCGGCAAGAAATTTTACATATGTGCATATAAATCTTCTGTAGCCCCACATTGTCCCACGTTGTTGAGAAAACTCAACACATAAACATGCTGAAGGAGATGGAAAGGAAGTGTTTTTGTTGTT
Source organism: Hyparrhenia diplandra (assembly GCA_015847255.1). Classification (NCBI taxonomy): domain Eukaryota; kingdom Viridiplantae; phylum Streptophyta; class Magnoliopsida; order Poales; family Poaceae; genus Hyparrhenia; species Hyparrhenia diplandra. The sequence goes on along the minus strand of JADLZK010005372.1, from coordinate 121,857 downwards.
TATACAAATTGCGTACATGGTCCTTGCCAGCGGGCAGCGGGTCGACGACGAAGGTTGGGATCTCGTCCATGAGCCCGTCAGGCTTCCCGGAGTGCAGCACGCGCGTGAAGCCGCCCATGGCCTCCCCTCCCGGCCGCGCCCGCATCCGCTTGTACCAGAAGTACATGACTCGGCACTGCCACCGGCTGTGGGCGCGTCCGTGGCCGTGAGCGCCACGTGGAACGGCCGCCGCCGCGCCTCGGTGTCCGCCGCCTCGCGCATCCACGCCGGCATGGCCACCACTGGGTCCCTCGTCCCCGCCGCCGCCGCCGCCGGGCCTATTCCGCCGCCGCGGAACAGCATGGCGAAGAAGTTGTAGGAGATCAAGAACGCCCCCGCCGCCACCAGCGCTAGCACCAGCGCCGGCGCGCGCCATGCCGCCGCCGCGGCCTTCCGCGCCGCCGCCGCCGCCGCCGCGTTCATCGCGCTCCGCCCTCGCCCTCTCCCCCCTCCTCCCCCTACTACTCTACTCTGTGTCCCTTCTAAAGAGGAGAGGGAAGGAGAGATTCTTGAGTTCTTGGCGTGCGAGTGCGGGTTGGGAGCCGGAAGCGAGGACTGAGAATTAGGAAAAATGGCAATTCCAAGAACAAATGACGTGGTATCCTTCGATCGATCAAAGAAAATGGCGGACAAATGCGGCGGAAGCCGCGACGCTCGCTTGCGGGTGGGCCCGTGCCGAGTGGTGGCCCGGTGGGCCCGGCATGGAAGCCAGCGGGGCGAGTCAACGGCAGCTCACCGGGTAGAAGAGGACACTGCTGCGCGATCGCAGTGTGCGCCTTGCCGCAGATGGCGTTGGAGATTGGTCAAGCCAAGGTTGGTGCATGATGGTCATGGTGGATGGATCAAGATGATTCAAATGATGATCAAGTGCATGACTTGGAGTGGATCAAAGATCAAAATGGGCTCAAGGCAAAGGTATATCATAGGGCCATTTTGATTTTACACTCAAGACACCATAGAGGGTGTGAGTGATTATAGGATCGATAAGCCATACTATAAAAGAGGGAAAACTATCGCACATATCGATCCTCATGTGCCTCTAGGTTCAAAATCATTTGCATGCGTTCTAACCTAGAGAGCTAACTCCGTACTTGATGGAAAATGTTTTCAAAATGCTAACACATGGTGTCGGGGTGTTCTTCGACGTGTCGGCAACAAGAATCAAGTGACGGAAGTCGGTTTGGAGCAAAGACGAAGAAACGGCAACACAACGACGAAATTTCGCGGCTCGAGGCGGCCGGACGCGGTGGCCGGACCGCGATCGGAAGCATGCAGATCCGGCCGGACTCCATGAGTGGTTCCGGTCGAAATTTGCGAGGAGCTTGTTTTTTGAGGTCTCGGTTGGCCGGACACATGCACCGGAAGCATGACCGGACGCATGTGGGGGTTCTATTTTTAATTTGGTTGGGTTTGTCGGTTCTCGGCCGGACTCATCGAATGAGTCCGGTCGGCAGAACAAAGAATTGGTTCCTCCCCAACGGCTCCATTTTTAGGTGGAGCCTATTTATACCCCTTTGGCCGGCCATGGGAGGTCTCTTGGACATTTAAAATCATTCCTAACACCTCTAGAGCTGAGCACTCATCCTCCTCCCTCACTCCTTTGCTTGAGAGCATCCATTCTAGTGAGTTGAGGTGATTCAAGTGCACTTTGCTTTGATCTTTGCATCTAGTGGCGCTTGAGGATGGGTTGTGAGCCGGTGGTTTTCTTGTTGCTCTTGGAGAGCACCACTCCTAACCGGCTTGCTTGGTGATTGGTGGAGGCGTTGGCAAGAGAAGGTGTATGTTCTTGACCACCTCCGGTGATTTGTGAGAGGATCACACACTCCTCGTCGGGAAGACAAAGTGTGAGTAATCTATTGCTCGTGTCTTGGGTACCTCTCATTTGCATTGGGTGCAAGAAGCCTAAAGGCAATTGGCTTGGAGTGAGCTCCACCTTGACCCACACGTGAGAAGGTCGGCACAACGGAGATTAGCTTGAGGGTGCTCAAGTGAACTTCGGGTTAAATCTCGTGTCTCCATTTGTCTCTCGGTGTTTGGCTTCAATTTGGTAATCATATTGTTTCATCCTTGGTGATTGGATTGACTAGCCTCGACATTGTGGTATATCACCTCTACACTCTTGCATTACTTTCATATATCTTGTGCTAGTGTAGCTTGAGTAGACTTACTTAGTTGCTAGAGTAATTAGCTTGTTCACCTAGTGGTAAAGTAGTGACTTAGCCCTTGTGTGTGAATTAGAGACTATAGCAACTAGAATTGTCAATAGGAGGCTTGCCGACAAGTAGAGCTAGAGCAAACGCATTTACGCTTTGTTATTTACTAACAAGTTGCTCTAGTGTTTTTGTAGAAATTTTATTAGGCTATTCACCCCCCCCTCTAGCCTTTTAGGACCTTTCAGGGGTATTTATACCCCCTTGGCTGCCTCTTGCTCCCTCTCTTGGTCATTTGAATCATTCCTAACAAGCTAGAGCAAACAAGCAAGCCTCCCTCCTCTCTCATTCTTGATTTGAGCTTCATTCTTGAGAGAAGAGTGATCCAAGTGCATTTGCATCGAGTTCTTGCATCTAGAGGCACTTAGGGATCATTGTGAGCCGGTGAGTTTCTAGTTTCTTGTTTCTCTTGGAGACACCGCTCCTAGCCGGCTTGGCGATTTGGTGGAGTTATTGGCAAGAAGAGGAGATTGTTTCTTGGCCACCTCCGGGCGAAATTGTGAGAGGATTACGCACTCCTCGTCGGGAAGACAAAGTGCAAGGAATACATTGCTCGTGTCTTGGGTACCTCACTTGTGAGTGGTGTGTTGAGGCTAGCAAGGGCACCGCCTAGCTCAAACACCATCCTTGTGTTGGTCGGCACAACCGGAGAGTAACTTGTCGGTGTACAAGCGAACTTCGGGTGAACAAATCGACTTGTTCATTGTCTCATTGTGTGGATCATCACCTTCGTGTGATTGATAGCTTTTCTTCTTCCCGGTGATTGGTTGACATCCTCTACACGTCGGTATAACAAGCTTCTCACTCTAGCATTACTTTCCTAGTTTAATTTGAGTAGAGAGCTAGCACTTGCTTGTGTAGGTTGTTCTTGCTAGCATAAGGATCATATTAGGATTGCTCACTAGATAGTGTAGTGACATAGCCTTTGTTTGACTTAGAGATCATAGCAATTTGCTAGAATTGTCACTAGAGGCTTGCAAGACAATAGAGCTAGTGCAAACCACGATTACGCTTTTTGTTATACTAATCGGTTTGTTAATCGAGCTTGTAGAAATTTTTATAGGCTATTCACCCCCCCTCTAGCCATCTAGGACCTTACAAGTGGTATCAAAGCAGTGGTCACCGTTTTAGAAGGCTTAACAACCTCCGGTGTGAAGCATGGCTAGTATTGTGTTCAACAATGTTGGGGGAAAGCCTCCATTCTTTGATGGAGTCAAGAATTTTGACTATTGGAAGAGATGCATGAGAATGTACTTGGGATCAATCAATGACCAAGTATGGGAAGTGACGGAGAAGGATTTTGTCATCCTAGATCCTACCAACCTCACACCCACCGATAAGATCCACAAGCAATGCAACACAATGGCATTGAGCACTCTCTACAAGGGAATGGATGTCAAAGTGTTTGAAGGCATCAAGGATCTTGAGAAGGCAAGTGAAGTGTGGGAGAAGCTTTGTGAGACCTATGAGGGCACCAAGGTTGTGAAAAGTGCCAAATTGTATGTTCTCAAGAGTGAATTTAAGAATTTCAAGATGAAGAAAGATGAGAGCATACCGGATACGTTCCATAGGCTCTAAGTGATTGTCAATGACCTCAAGGCATTAGGAGTGAAGACATTGGATAGAGATTTTGGGCACAAATTCTTGATGTGCTTACCCAAGAGATTTGCCATGTTGAAGAAGATTCTCTTTAGGGGTGCTTTGGACACCATGACACCTAGTGACTTGCTTGGTGAAGTGCTAACCGATGAGAAGGTTGATGGCATGGAAGATGAGGAAGAGAAGGAAGATGACAAGAGCAAGAAGGTTGTGGCATTCAAGGCCGCCACCACCTCATACAAGGCTAAGGGCAAGTCCAAGGCTCAAGAAGAAGATGATGAGGAAATCAACCTTGAAGAGATTGATCAAGAGTTTGCTATGTTTATGAAAAAATTTAGCAAAGTCTTGAAGAGCAAGAAGTTTGGGCAAGGCTCTAGAAGAAGAAATGATTCATCCAAGAGCAATGAAGAGCCAAGAAAATGCTTTAAGTGTGATAACCCTTATCACATCCTTGCCGATTGCCCAATCAAGAAAGAAAAAAAGAAGATGAAGGCATACAAGGGTGGCAAGACAAACAAGAAGAGCAAGACCATGACATTCAAGAAGACAAATGATGGTGCTTTTGTTTGTTCTTGGGATAGTGATGGCTCCTCCGATGAAGAGGAAGATAAGCCTAAGGCCATGAGTGCAATTGGCCAACACAAGAAGTCATCCCTCTTCGGCTCATCACCTTCATGCTTCATGGCTAAGGCCACTAAGGTATCATTGCATGAGCATCATGAACTAAGTGATAATGAAGTAAAATATGATGATAGTGATGATGAAGATGATGAATGTGAACCCACTAAAGATGATCTTCTTGAGATGCTTAAGCAAACTCATATCATGCTTAAGACTAAGGACAAGGAATGCAAAGCTTTGCAAAAGAGTGTAAAAACTCTTGAGCAAAACTTTAGCGAGCTAGAGGTCACCCATGAGGGTCTAAAGTAAGACCATGGGGAATTGGAGCTAGCTCATACAAGGCTCCAAAAAGCCCATGCTTTGCTCTTAGAGAAGAATGATAGAGCTTGCTTAATCATCAAAAAGGATGTTGGTTCAACATGTGACATCATAGATGAACCATTCTTGGTTGATGTTGAAGAACCATCTATTCCTTCCACATCCACATCAACCCACTCAAGCTCTACTAGTAGTGATGGAGTAATTTTAGATTCATCACTAAAGGTTGAGAATGAGACTCTCAAAAGAGAGGTGGATGAGCTCACCCACTCCTTGAGGAAGGCATATGGTGGGGATGCCCGCTTGCTAAAGTGCTTGGGTAGCCAAAGGTTTTCCTTTAACAAGGAAGGCTTAGGCTATGTCCCCAAGAAAGGCAAGAAGGCCTTTGCTACTCTAAAGCCTAGCTTTGTGAAGAGCAATGGGTCCTATTGCAATAGATGCAAGCAAGTGGGGCATCAAGAGCATAAATGTGCTAAAATAAACATGAACAAGAAAGAAAAGAAAGTGCATTTCATCCATTTTGATTCATGTTATTTGCTTACCAAGGGTGAGAAGGGTGTCAAGGTAAAGTTTGTTGGTACACCCATTGTTGGCCCAAAGAAGAAGGCAATTTGGGTACCAAAGGCTTTGGTTGCTAACCTCCAAGGACCCAAAGGCAAATGGATATCTAAATCTTATTGATTTGCTTGTAGGTGAATTATAAGGTTGGGGGAACCATTGGATTCTTGATAGTGGGTGCACTCAACATATGACCGGTGATGCAAGGAAGTTCAACATTATTGATTCAACTCAAGAGAATGGCAAGCCTATTACATTTGGTGATAGCAAAAGTGGCAAGATTCAAGGCATAGGCAAGATAGCAATAACCAATGATTTGACCTTATCAAATGTGGCACTAGTGGACATATTGAAGTACAATTTGCTTTCGGTGGCACAAATTTGTGATCTTGATTATAAGTGCATCTTTGGTGAAGATAGTGTTGAGATAGTAAATACAAAAGATTCAAGCTTGATCTTCAAGGGAAATAAGATTTGACAACCTCTACCTTGTGGATTTTAGTGCTAGTGAGACTCAAATTAGTACATGCTTGATATCTTAATCTAGCATGGGTTGGCTATGGCATAGAAGACTTGGTCATGTTGGCATGAAGCAACTCAACAAGTTAGTGACACATGATCTAGTAAGAGGTTTGAAGGATGTTCACTTTGACAAAGACAAGCTATGTAGTGCATGTCAAGCCGGCAAGCAAGTTGCCAACACTCATCCAAAGAAGAACTTCATGAGTACTTGCAAGGCATTTGACTTGATTCATATTGACTTGTTTGGCCCAACCGCATACACAAGCATTGGTGGCAACAAGTATGGATTTGTGATTGTGGATGACTATACAAGATTCACTTGGGTGTTCTTTCTCAATGACAAGAGTGATGTGTATTCATTGTTCAAGGCATTTCTCAAGAGGGTGCACAATAAGTTTGACATCATAGTGAAGAAAGTGAGAAATGACAATGGAAGTGAGTTCAAGAACACAAGAGTTGATGAGCTATGTGATGACTATGGGATTATGCATCAACTTTCGGCCAAGTATACACCACAATCAAATAGCCTAGTTGAAAGAAAGAATAGGACTCTCATTGAGATGGTAAGATCAATGCTTAGTGAGTACAATGTGAGTCAATCATTTTTGGCCGAAGCAATCAACACCACATGCCACTACATCAATAGATTGTATTGCCATCCCATGATGAACAAGACACCTTATGAGCTATTGAATGGAAGAAAGCCAACCATTGCATACTTTAGAGTATTTGGGTGCAAATGCTACATATTGAAGAAAGGTGTAAGATTTGGAAAGTTTGACAAGAGGTGTGATGAGGGGTTCCTACTTGGTTATTCCATAAGCAAAGCATATAGAGTGTGGAACAACTCAAGTGGCATATTGGAAGAAGTCCATGATGTAGAATTTGATGAAACCAATGGGTCCCAAGATGAAGATGAGAACCACAATAATGTTAGTGGAACTCAAATGGTAAATGCCATGAGGGGTATGGACATTGGTGATATTAGACCAACTCAAGTTGATGATGACAAAGATGAAGTGCAAATTACTCAAGCTAGTGGTGCTCAAGTTCAAGATCAACAACAAGCTAGTACATCATCTCAAGCAACAACAAGTGATCAACCAAGCTCAAGCAATCAAGTTTCAATACTCCAAAGCTCAAGCATAGCTAGAGATCACCTAATTAATCAAATTGTTGGTGATATTGCAAGTGGAGTACAAACAAGAAGAAGACTAGCGGCTTTTTGTGAACACTTTGCTTTTGTGTCACAAGAAGAGCCCGAAAAGGTTGATGGTGCCTTGAAGGATGAAGAATGGGTCATTGCAATGCAAGAGGAGCTCAATAACTTTGATAGAAACAAGGTTTGGGAATTGGTAGAGAGACCAAAGGATTACAATGTCATTGGAACCAAATGGGTGTTCAAGAACAAGCAAGATGAAGATGGCATTGTTGTGAGAAACAAAAGCAAGACTAGTTGCACAAGGTTACACTCAAGTAGAGGGTCTTGACTTTGGTGAAACATATGCTCTCGGTTGCAAGATTAGAGGCAATTAGAATCCTATTGGCCTATGCATGTGCACACAACATCAAGCTCTATCAAATGGATGTCAAGAGTGCTTTTCTCAATGGATTTATCAATGAGCTAGTGTATGTTGAGCAACCACCTGGTTTTGAAGATTACCATCATCCCAATCATGTGTACAAGTTGAACAAGGCATTGTATGGGTTGAAGCAAGCACCTAGAGCATGGTATGAGAGGTTGAGAGACTTCTTACTCAAGAAAGGCTTCAAGATGGGCAAAGTTGACACTACCCTCTTCACCAAGAAGATTGGAAAGGATTTGTTTGTCATGCAAATATATGTTGATGATATCATCTTTGGATCAACAAATCAAGAGTATTGTGAAGAGTTTGCCAAGATGATGGCAAAAAAATTTGAGATGTCTATGCTTGGAGAGCTTATATATTTTCTTGGCCTTCAAATCAAACAAATGAAGAATGACACCTTCATTAGTCAAGGGAAATACATTAGAGACATGATCAAGAAGTTTGGCATGCAAGATGCAAAGGGCATCAATACACCAATGGGCACCAATGGATCATTGGACAATGATGAGAGTGGCAATATGGTTGATCAAAGGTACTATAGGTCATTGATTGGAAGCTTACTCTATGTGACCGCTTCTAGGCCCGATGTGATGTTTAGTGTTGGCAAGTGTGCAAGATTTCAATCCTCACCTAGAGAGAGTCACCACACCGTATCAAAGAGGATATTGAGGTACTTGAAGCACACTCAAAATGTTGGGCTATGGTATCCCAAGGGGTCAAACTTTGAGCTTATTGGATATTCGGACTCCGACTATGAGGGATGCAAGGTTGATAGAAGAAGCACAAGTGGCACTTGTCAATTCCTTGGAAGATCTCTAGTATCTTGGTCCTCAAAGAAGCAAACCCGGTGTGACACTTTCAACCGCCGAGGCGAATGCATTAGTGCTTGGTAGTTGTTGTGCACAATTGCTATGAATGAGATCAACTTTGAAGGATTATGGATTTGATTTCCATCATGTGCCTTTATATTGTGACAATGAGAGTGCTTGCAAGATGACACAAAACCCCGTTCAACATACAAGAACCAAGCACATTGACATAAGGCATCACTTCATTAGAGATCATCAACAAAAGGGTGATATTGCAATCCAACCTATTGGCACCGAAGATCAACTAGCCGATATCTTTACAAAGCCACTAGATGAGAAGAGGTTTTGCAAGCTAAGAAATGAGTTGAACATCCTTGACTTCTCCAACATGAGTTGAATGCACCCCACATCTATGACATGCCCCTCCATCAAGCAAAGCAAAGGTGAAATTGTTAGGCATGACATTCATGATAACTAAGGACTTGTTAGAACATATAGACATATAACTTGTGCCTTAGGAAGCATTCATGGAAAATCAAAGGATTTCAATGTATGTATGCCATCACTATTGCTCTTTATGCTTGTTTGATCTAGTGATGACATATGACATGTGTATGGGCTTGCAATCTCTAGTGTTGAATTTGGCTACCTTTTCACACATATACTTCAACATAGGCAAGATAACCCTTGTCATGAGGTGTGAAGAAGTTTGTCTTTGGTTCAAACCGAAATATATGTTTGACAAGTGATCCAAATTTGACCAAATTTGAGCATAATTCTCTCTTCCATAACACAACATGGTCATACCTTTTGTGGAAATTGTCGACAAAGGGGGAGAGATTAGTGCATGAAAGGTTTTTGAAAAATTAAAAATTTCACATGTTTTTGAAAACCTCTCATGTGACTCATGAGTTTACAAGTGGTTCACACAAGTAGGGGGAGCAAGCTCATAGACAATTTGTTGCATTTGATTGTGCACTAACATATGACTTGCTCATTGCACATGTATTTAAATTCTTTATACTTGCTTTTGTGGTGTATGCTAGTTTTCTCAAGTTGATTTTCAAGTAGTTGAATAACTAGCATGCATAGGAGCTAGATAGATTTTCTAAATTCCGCTCTTAATTCAAGTACCTTGCTCATAATGTGATCTCACGTGGTACTTTAAGTTTTGATGAAAATCTAGTTACCTTGATGCTTGTATGGTGAAAATGGCGTAACTCCGATTGGTATCACGCTTCAAAGGTCCATTTCTCTCACCTAAGCATCATTTTGGTAACATATAGCTCACCCTCAATTTCAATATTCATACATGTATGCAATGCTTCGTTCCAAACTCGTGGCATACATGTAGGGGGAGCTCATGCTACCAAAACCGAACTATGATGTTTGTCCAATCCTATGATTGTAAGCAAAATGCTTGGACAACCATGATATGTTCAAAAACATTAATCATAAAACCTTTATGCGGGTTGTCACCAATTACCAAAAAGGGGGAGATTGAAGATCTCTTGTTTGGTTTTGGCTAATTAGTGACACCTAAGGACTAATCTCTCGATGCTAAGTGTTTGATTAGATTGGAGATTGGTCGTCTGCGGAGTTGGTGCATGGTGATCATGGAGGATGGATCGAGGTGATCCAAAAGATGATCAAGCATCCAATTCGGTGGAGTTTGGAGATCAAAGGTCCCAAGGCAAAGGTATATCCATAGGGCTTTTGATTTCACACCCAAGACACCATAGAGGGTGTGGGTGGTTATAGGATTGATAAGCCGTACTATAAAGAGGGAAACTTATCGTACATATCGGTCCTCATGTGCCTTTAGGTTCAAAATTCATATGCATGCATTCTAACCTAAAGAGCTAACTCATAAAAATGTTTCAAAAATGCTAACACATGGTGTCGAGGTGTTCTTCGACGTGTCGGCAACAAGAAACAAGTGACGGAAGTCGGTTTGGAGCAAAGGCAAAGGAACGATCGAAGCGGCGGATTTTCGCAGCTCGAGGGCGTGACGGACGCCTTTTTTGACGGGAAAATTCGTGAGTCCGGTCAGAATTCGATAAAGTGTAAACCGGGGTTCGCCCTTGGGCGGCCGACGCCTACCGACCGGATGCTTCCGGTCTGACCGGACGCTGACCGGACCGATTTCAGCGATCGGGGTTGTCGGTTGTGACACCGACCGGACTCAGCTGGTGAGTCCGGTCGGTCCATCGGGCGCGAAAACTGGGTTTCCCCAACGGCCATATTTCGTGGTGAGGGTATTTATACCCCCTTGGCTGCCTCTTGCTCCCTCTCTTGGTCATTTGAATCATTCCTAACAAGCTAGAGCAAGCAAGCAAGCCTCCCTCCTCTCTCATTCTTGATTTGAGCTTCATTCTTGAGAGAAGAGTGATCCAAGTGCATTTGCATCGAGTTCTTGCATCTAGAGGCACTTGGGGATCGTTGTGAGCCGGTGAGTTTCTTGTTTCTCTTGGAGACACCGCTCCTAGCCGGCTTGGCGATTTGGTGGAGTTGTTGGCACGAAGAGGAGATTGTTTCTTGGCCACCTCTGGGCGAAATTGTGAGAGGATTACGCACTCCTCGTCGGGAAGACAAAGTGCAAGGAATACATTGCTCGTGTCTTGGGTACCTCACTTGTGAGTGGTGTGTTGAGGCTAGCAAGGGCACCGCCTAGCTCAAACACCATCCTTGTGTTAGGTCGGCACAACCGGAGAGAGTAACTTGTCGGTGTACAAGCGAACTCGGGGTGAACAAATCGACTTGTTCATTGTCTCATTGTGTGGATCATCACCTTCGTGTGATTGATAGCTTTTCTTCTTCCCGGTGATTGGTTGACATCCTCTACACGTCGGTATAACAAGCTTCTCACTCTAGCATTACTTTCGTAGTTTACTTTGAGTAGAGAGCTAGCACTTGCTTGTGTAGGTTGTTCTTGCTAGCATAAGGACCATATTAGGATTGCTCACTAGATAGTGTAGTGACATAGCCTTTGTTTGACTTAGAGATCATAGCAATTTGCTAGAATTGTCACTAGAGGCTTGCAAGACAATAGAGCTAGTGCAAACCGCGATCACGCCTTTTGTTATACTAATCTGTTTGTTAATCGAGCTTGTAGAAATTTTTATAGGCTATTCACCCCCCCTCTAGCCATCTAGGACCTTACAGTACCGGCCACCAGTAAGTCGACGACTCGTCTTGATGAGCAGCGGCACGGGAAGGAGGAGGGTGGGCCCCAAGGAGTGCGATGCCAGGAGGAGGATACTTGGCAAATATGGGAGTCTAGGACCTTTATTTGCCAAGCTGTCAAAATTTACCAAGTGATATGCTAAACTATTGAAGACATGTTTTTGTCGTTTTTATAAAAAATAATCAAAGATGCCAAACCAATTTGCTAAAGCTCTTGGAGATGCTCATTGGCTTATATAAACTCATAGCTAAACAAGCAGCCTAATTATTTGGTATGACAATACATTTTGCGGGTCATATTCATCCTTCTCGTGGCTTATTTTTGGTGCTTGATTTCACTAGATACGTACATAAAGGAGAACTTATGGTGGCATTAATGTTCACCATGACTTAAGATGAAGCAAATTGCACATTAATGTTCACCATGACATAGGCTTTGTTCATATGATTGAAATAGAAACATGGATCGCCTAATTCAGTTCTCGAATGATGAAGTTTTGATGATAGGAAAAAAAAAATCTAAAATCAAACCACCTAGTTTTCGCCAAACCATGTCATCTAACTACTCTTTCAGGTTAAGTGATTTTAGAAGACCGAATAGGCAACTATCAATTGAGAACATCCAACCATACCAAAATCAATCTACTACATATCATTGTACGCTAATTCTTATTCCAACCTCGATATGTTGTTCATCATCTGATCTCGACGATCAGAGACGGTGCCGTAGTCTTGTTGGCCAATCTAATACAGCCCAGCGACGCACACGAGGAGTCCCTACTGGACAAGTGCTTCGATGGCATTGCTAAGTTGCTTGTATAGTCCTTCATCATCATCTAAGCATGATATTTACCCTTGGTTCATTTGTTCATCGTTATGTAATCATGAATTATCGCTTCTGTGGTGCAATATAAAAAAACGGTTTTACATAAAAACTAGGTTATTTGACTATGAGGTTCATGGACCTACATGTCCGAATGCGCTAACACTCATTTCTTGAAAATCAGGAGGTTTTTGTTAAACTTGGTTTATCTTTGGCAGTCTTTTTATAAAAGCTACCTATAATCTGGAAAAAATGGCTTCTCCAATTTATAAGCTAGCGTTTAGTAAGGCTTCGTTTAGTAAGTTAGAACCAAAACTGCTCAAGAGAAGCCCTGCTCCTGGTCTACACTTTTTTTTTTTTTTACACCACTAAACAGGTGATTTGAGTCCGTTCACTCATCAACCACCCCAAGCCATTTGGTTAGTGTGCATACTGTAAATGAGTTGTTAGGAGTATATAAACGGGTAGCACCGTAGCATGTAGTATTTCAGCACTCATTTATAAAAGTAAGGATTTCAATGCTTGAACTCATAACTTTTGACCTACAGGTGGATTTAGCAGTATTTACCTACCTTGACTCCTTTTTTTTTAAAAAAAGGGAAAAATAGCATCAATATAGTATTGTGCAACCTCGCAAAAATACTGTAAATAAAATCACAGTTGAAGGTCAATTTATTGGAGTATAGTGCGAGTCAAATGGCCCTTTCTAGAAACAAAATGGCAGGACTGTTGCTGCTCGCAAGCAAACAGCTCGATTTGCAAAAGCAAGAAAGGCATGATTGCAACGGCCTGCATAGAAGAGGCCACTATGACCGCGATGATTGCAACGTCCTCCTATATTCGCAAAAGCAAGAAGGGCATGATTGCAGTCTGCCAAAGCGTAGAGCCGGCACAACCTTTTTTCCTTTCTCGAAATTGATTTATTTTTATTTAGTACTCCCAACATATATGTCCGACAAAGTAGTTCATATTTGACCAAGTTTTTATGAATAATATTCATATTCAAACTAATTTACTATGAAATACATTTGATATCATAAAGATTTACATTGATTTATCTATAATTGATCAAAGTTGATATACTAAAACATGACACTATGCTAAATGGCCAAATTGATACTGGAGTATAAAATACTGAGTTGTTTAGGACCACTGGAGCCTAATGCGTGAGCCAAATTGATCTAATTCAATTCGATTTGGAAAAAAAACGAACATAATCAGAGCAATTTTGAAATAAGCCACCGACTAGCTTTTCTTTTAGCTTTTTTATCCAGCACTACCACGGCGCTTCTATTGGTCCACATAAAAAAAAAAAATTCTGTTAAAAAAAGTACAGAAAAAAACAACGGATCAGATATTACACGCAAACTTCAACATAATACTATAATACTGTAATTGGGAAGGCACAGAACAAAACTTGCAAGCCATTATCCTGATTGCAGATACATCGTCACTTTGCACTAAACAATGTGCATCTACCCAGCCATATGGAACTGAATTTCTTCAGCAGAACACAACGCCTTAGCAGTTTACACATTCACGTTTCACATACTCATCTCCTGCCTTCCTACTTCTTTGAGTTAGATTGATCGCCATCAGCCTTCACTATGTTGAGGTCACCGCCCTCTTTGCTAGCAAGATTCGCAGCTTTTTTTTCGTTGCACTGGTTGATGAACTTGGTGAGTTCCTGCAAAGTAATGAAATTTGTAGGTCCAGCTAAGAGCATAATATATGAAATAAGTTCAGTTAGTAGTAGGTTGCATAGGTTACAAATGTTTCATAACCTTAATCGAAACACTATTTGTGTACCTAAACAAAAACATAGATGACCACAAATACAATGCAGTACATATCGAAATATCAAATTGTGTCTAGATCTGCATCACTTCTAATTAATTAGGTTAATAGTAAAGCTAAGCATGGACCATTGAAAAACAAACAAGGTTTACTGGACCTTTGTAAAAGAAAAGGGATGTCGAACCAAGGTACAGAAATATTCCAAAAAGAACCAAGGTACAGACAGCATAAGATATAGACCAACATAAAAAAATGGTGGTTTGATGTGGCCATGACTAAACAAAAAGGAAAAAAAAAACACTCATCAGACTAAACATATGCCAGAGTGAAGTAGTACCAATCTCGGAGTGTATATGGTACCCTGTACTATATGTTTAATAGGAAAATTTCCATGAATTACAAGCTAAAATGCTGGGGAACTCATTAATACTATCGAAACCCACAGGAATTTGGAATTCAAGATTTAAAAACAAATCTATAGTCAAATTACTTTTGGTTCAAGATTGTAGTTTCCAAACAATGTATGTGCCATTTATCACAGGCAGAATATAATGATATTAAATCATATCTAACTGACAGAACTTGGGACCAGCAAAACGAAAGAAGCATCTCTGCAAGACAGATCATTGGCTAACAATGACCCTTGGAGGATAATAGGATTTGCATTAACTATTGTACTGGCATATGGTATGACTAAATTCTAGAAAATATTAGATCTTAAAATATTAGATCATTTGCATTAACTATTAGATCTTAACAGATGTGGTTATAATTCACCAAAATGCATGTTCCAACTTTCAAGTAACCATGATATAAGTTAGTAGCAGGTGCACTTTTTGTTTTTGTTGTTGGAAAAAAAAACATAATGATACAAAAAAGAATGTGCACTATGACAACCAAAATATCATTGCAAGTGATAATAATACATGGAAAAAGGGAACAAACACAACCATTAACCCAGTTCTGAAAAAAAATGAGTGCCCTATGCTCTGTACGATCCTCTCTCTTAAACAATGATGATCGAAAATTTGGTACAATCTTAAAGGATCAACGACAAAACATGCTAATTAACACTCCCTCTGTTCCAAATCATAAGTCGCTTTGGCCTTTTTTACTTATAATTTGGAACGAAGGGAGTAGGAAACAAAACACGGTCATGGCAACCGAAATCGAACTGACAACCATCCTAGTCAAATTGAACGACTAGGGTAGCTACGAGTCTACGAAACATCCAACTAAACTGAATCATCTAAACACCCAGTTTCACTGAAACAATACAAACCAAAGCAAGGACTCCGATTAATCGAAGTCTTGTGTCGAAAGGAAGAAGACAAGTGCCGATTGACACAGGCGTTTGCTAGTTCTACGCTATACTACACTACCTCCTGCTCTCATAGTATACCTTTTCGGCGTCCATGTCCTTGGTGAACTTGGTGGGCTTGACGGCTCTCTTCCCTGCAACAGCGAGCAGCAAACCGATCATTCAAACAAACAAACAGCCAAACAAATCACCACTGAAGAGCAACACACAAAGACAAAGACAGCCCAATCTAGGGCCAGGGCGCCGGTCGCCGCAGTCGATTCCTCCACGCGTACCTTTACGAACATGGGGCGCCTTGCCGTGGCGGTTGGGAGGGATGGTCTTCTTCTTGCTCTGCCCCTTGAACAGGGTCTGCTTCTGCGTCATCTCCGACCTGTCCTGTCGCACGCCGACGCCTGCCTTGCTTCTGCTACCGGGGATTTTCGACGGAAGCTTCGCGCCTTTCCGCCTCTACGGAGCCTCCTCTGCTGCTGTTGGAAATCGCTGCGGGATGCCGACCGGGTGCGCCGCCACCTCCTAGGGTTCTTCGGCTTGGGAGAGCAGTTGTGGCCTTGTGTGGGCCGGAAAAGTTAGCATTATGCTTATGAGGCCCAAATCGCCCATTAAGCCAATGCGTCCTTCTCCTCCAAAAAAAAAAAAAAAAAAAAAAAAACGCATTCATGAAAAAGAAATCCATCTAAACCTCGTTAAACTGTTCCTCTCTCAATCGAAGAACCCGAGTTTGGCTCCTTCAATCAACATTTAAAATTGTCCGATTTAAACTATCCGAGCGGTTTTGAAAGTAATTTTCAATTCAATGACATGGCGTCAGCGAACTATTCTACGTGATGCCACGTCAACCATAAGAGAGATAAACCAGCCTTTTGATGATAGTTCAACTTTATAGGAAACTATAGATATATCTAAAAATATCTAAATATTTTCAAGAAAATAATATGCATTCTAAAATACTAAAATCTACTCTCTCTATTCCACAATACTTGTAACTATGAGTTCCGTGCTATCAAAAGTGACCTATGTTTGACCAAATTTTTACCAAATACTATTTACATTTATGACTTCAAATTAATTTATTAAAAACTATATTTCCTAATGAATCTAATGAGATTTATTTGATAACATAAATATTGATAGTTATTTATCTATAATTAATCAAACTTGGGATACTAAACCGCGACACTCGTGCTAGAATTGCAAGTTTTTTAGAACGGAGGGAGTAGTCTAATGTTGAAAAATCATAAAAAAATGTTTAAACTTTGAAAAATATGAAACTAGTTTATATTTTCCTAAAACCATGCTCTATTTTGCAATTGGTCGTTTCATGAATTGTAGACATTTTTTGCAGTTACATGGTGGCTTGCACGGTGACTCACACTTATTTGTCTTGGTTTGCATCCTCTATTTCATATTTTTCCCAGGTTCAAATTTTAGGCGACCATATAAGATTCAAATGATCCTAAGCAATAAACACACAGGTAGAGCATATTCTTAGAAAAAATGTGAAAGTGGCTTCATCTTTTTCTCAACTAAAACAATTTTTTCTAACATTAAGCAATTTTATACATATTAAATTGCCTCTATCATTCTATCAAAATCGACTCGTTTTCTCCTTTTTCTTTTTCACCACCAGAAACATACTTTATTATTTATGATATTTTAGTGCTGAAATTTAGAAAAAACAATCGAGACAAATACCGGAGAAGGCCTATGCAGTGTTAGGCGTAGTAGAGAGATACCAGAGCACTGGAGTTTGGACTCAAGGCTATGCAATACCGAAATCCTCAGTGCCACCAGGACGGCGGGACACTCCTATGGGTACCAAACGAGTGCAGCCCTTTTGCCAATCGCTCTATTTGGGCTGGAAGCAATACGTGACTGAAGTCGATTCTCACAAACCACAGTATCATCTAATCCATAAATTTCTTCATGTTTGAAGATTATCAACCGCACATTTCAATTTGTATCGTGGCGCTTGATAACTACTCTTAACCTGTCCCGAAAACACTGGGTTAATCCTCATCTTTCCTGGGAGACTCAAAATTAGCAGCAAGAAGATGACGCATCATGAGCTCTCGGTCGAGTCCATCTTGGAGGCTTCTTCGATGCCCTTGAAGGCCACACGGAGCTTCCTTAACGTGGACACTTTCTTCCCGTTGGTCTCTGCCATGCCCGTGGCATGCACAGTGGTGTATGGGACCTCTTTGAGGAGCTCAAACATGGGAATGCTCAGGTTTGGCCGTGTCATCTGCTCCAGCACCTCTGGTGATTGCATATACAGGTTGTTACTTTCGTGCGTCACACTGGCTTTCGACATCCGCAATGTGGGGTGCTCTTCAAGCATCTTGATGAACTGTCAATCAGGCACCAGGCTTTAGACAATCAAACAGCAGATAAAAAATGTGGTTACAGGGAAATGTTTGCGTAGATGTATGCAAACCAATCATTTAGTGTTACCCTTGACTCCTTGAACTAATAAAACATGGCACCTTAAATTAACAAATTTCAGAAACCTACAGCCGTGTGACGTGTATGAAAAGCGACTTATGTGGCATGTTACATAAACTACAACAATTTTGGCAGTCTCAAAAAACTAGAGTCTTGAGACCAGCCCTATATGTTCACTTCATGGAGTCATGTTGCATGCCATGAGGCCGAACATAGTCATGTGGTCACAAAGCTGTAACTTTTTGTACATATGTCAAAATAGTTATAGGTTTTTGAATAGAAATAAACGTGTAGTTAATTGATAAAAATAAAAAATGTCCAAATAGTTCTAGGTTTTTGCATTTTACTCTACCAAACAATATATCCAAGAATTAGTCCTTTTAGGGTTATTATATGTATGTGTATATATGCAATGTAGACATTTGCAAGCTCAAAACATTTCATATGTATGTCCCTTTCACAACTTCATCCATACATGAATCAATCTACAACAGACTAGCATACAGAATGACATGGCATGGAGTTTTATTAATAAGGTAATCCTGGTGAAAGAAATTGCTCATGCAATAACAATTTTCCTCCACTGACATGGGTTTATGAGGTTTTAGCATTGGCACTCACATCTGAAAGAGTAGATGATGTATCCAGCTCAACAAGGGTACCAGGCCCACATACAAGGCAATCTTTGTCTCTGACAAACTCAGTTACTTTAATGTGAGTTCCTTCCAGACCATTGTACCTGCAAATAGAAATAATAATCATCATCAGTTGTCAAAACAGAGCATGTGTTGTGTTTTTTGTAATTGTAACCCTGTTAAAAAAAACGCTTTGGATTCAGAATAGTTGTTTAAAAAAAAACAGCCACATAGGAGGATAACGATTTAACATGTCTGAAGAAATAGAGGGCATGAAGATCAAATCAAGCATATATGTAGAGTGCCAATGCAAAACCCAAATAATAAAATAACAAATTCAGCACCAGACTTACTTATATTAAAGGCCTCTCATTTCCTTCAATCTAGGAAATCACTCATGTTTTTTTTTCCTTTGACATGAATACACCAGGCTATGCACTAGCTTTGGGCAGTAAAAAACACTCATTCTATTTTGTAACACTGGCCGAAATGTCCAAATAACTTTTTCCTTTAATATTATTCCATTGACTGACAACAGCACCAAGAACACTTAAATACAGCCCTATCAATTCTAAAGGCACCATGCCTAAGTGTGCAAGCTCAGGGCAGGTCTGGTACTGGAGTGCTGGGTGCTGAAAAAACTAGCCTCCCCTGATTCAACTCACACAGAATCAATTGATACGTAGAGTTTACCCTAGAACCATCGAGAATCACTTTCAGCCAGACTCAGTCTATCAGAGAATCATTACCCACAGAAT
Source organism: Hyparrhenia diplandra (assembly GCA_015847255.1). Classification (NCBI taxonomy): domain Eukaryota; kingdom Viridiplantae; phylum Streptophyta; class Magnoliopsida; order Poales; family Poaceae; genus Hyparrhenia; species Hyparrhenia diplandra. The sequence goes on along the minus strand of JADLZK010005372.1, from coordinate 102,627 downwards.
AAAGGGCAGGAGGAGCTCTACCAAACAAGCCCTAACTCATGCATGGACTTGTTCCACTACTGTGCTATAATCCTCATAAAGCTCAGATTCTAAGTGCAACCATAGCTGCATGTGCCTATATGTATTTGATTAGTTCAGTGAAGTCTCATAAATGTAGTTGTTAATTATTAAAATGGGCTAAGTCTTGATAAAGGATTCTTCATGCAGATGATAGCATTTTGTGGTGGCATATAGGCAGCAATTATTTTTTGGTGACTATATAGGCAGCAAAATTGGTTGACAAGGCGGGTTATGATGAGATCTCAATACTTATAGCATCCAAGATGAGTGAGAACCATTGTTTATTGATATTTTTTCTCATTTAAAATCCTCTCGGGCTTATTTCCATTTTTTGGCAGAATAGTGTTTATTGTACTGTTAAGGTATCAGGACGACTGCAATAAAATCACTACAGATGGATGCTCAGTTGAATAAGGACCACTGTTTCTCTCAAAAAAAATGCATGTGCATTATCTATTGCCACACATGATTGCATCTATATATTATATCTTGAATAGTTTTGCTTTTGCCAGCTTATTGCCCAAATTATAGTGTTCTACTGAGTATTTACCAATTTTTTTTTTTTTTTTAAAAAAAACTAACATGTACAGTAATGATTCATTATTGGTCAAGTATGCAAAGTAAAACATAGAGAAATAAGATTGTAAGTCAGTTTTCAGGTGGCACAGGATTCGATTAAATGATGAAACAAAAAAATATAAGTTGCGAATGTGATCACTTGTGCTACTTGGGCTGTAGCTGCCGCTGCATACATTCCAACAGCTACTGCTACTGCTCAGCAGCTTAAATGTTTGCAGCTGCTGCAGCTACAAACCAAATAGCACAGCCGATCAGACTAATATTTAAGAACCCATTTAGTCCTTACAATTGAGGAAACCAACTTTTAAAGTAATTGTGGGTTACAAAACAATGGAACTCACGTGAGATAGTTTGACACACTTTTGCTGCACCCAGAAATAAGCTTGAAGGCTTCCAATGCACAAGCAGCAGATATAATTGCATTCGTTGATGCAATGGCTGGGATTATATTTTTGACAACACCCTGAAATTCACAAAAAGTAGCCGGTATTACATTTGTCAATATCCTGTGAATAGACTTTTCATGAAGAAAGTTATACTTCACATTAAAAGCTAAATTCCACTGTCCAACTAATGGAGAACAAAACTGACAAGATTATAATACTAACAAAATAAAAGATCAAGATTCCAGATACTAGTAAGCACAAAAATCAAAACAGGCCACATATTGAAATAATTTATTTCCTTTCAAATGTGTGATTCCCTAGGTGCTAGGCATACAAAAATCAAAGCACTATCTGTAGAATAAGATTCAGACCTACTGAGCAAATGCAAATGGCACAGAAACATTTATGATAAAGAATTCGATCCAACTCTGTGGAAATTCAAAGGTCAAGTGCTGACAATTACAAACATGATGATTGTCTAAAAAAGAAACTAAGAAACAGGTAAACTAAGGACCAGGTAAATTATGTAGAAAAAATAAATCGATGATGGAATCCATTTTGTGCACAAAGCAATAAATAAGCATATATGCCATAGCACTAAAACGAAAGATAAACTGTTAAACGGGAGAGATTTGATTTGAACCAGGGTAGAGCATATGCAATTAACCAGTTTCCACATTACAAGACATTTAAAACATAAGCAATTCGAACTTAACAAAGATAAACACCTAATTTAGAACCATTCATATACTCAACTCAGACCTTAACATTTTATACAACTCAAGCTGCCACAGAAGATGATGAGCTATTCAGCACTCAGCAGTCCATTTTTCTTAATGCTAGTCTCTTAGATTAAAAGGTTTGGATTGTTTAACATATTTACATGCAAGAGATTTAATGCCTTAAATTATGACTAAGGGAAAAACTCAAGTTGGTGCACTAGAATTCTCTATTGTTGACAAATTAAAAAATCAACAGGAAAACAGGAGAAGCAAAGTTTTTCTTTCAGATATTCTAAATCATAGGTAAAACTTTGTCAATAAACAGAAAACAAACCTGTGTCAAAGAATATGTAACACCAGAAATACCGAAAAGCTCTGCTCTCTTTAAAGCCTGTAAATGTATGTATGTCAAAATGATTTACAAGCAGACTACTAATCAAATAAGACATATGGCATAGCAATATAGATACCTCTGAATAAATCCACTGCATATGCTCTGCATCATCAGCATCAAAAGGTTTTCCAGAATGAACCTACAACAGTGAATATAACAGTTAGTAGTGTTGGGTCGGGGTCTGAAGAGAAATGATGTGCACATAAGAATAGTACCTCATCCCATTTGATCAAGTGAGCATACTCAATGCAGTGAGCTGCAGTTCTTGGTGTCTCGGCGAGGGTACATAAAGGGAACTTGACCTGTGGAGGAAAAAGCCATATGTTGCATTCAAAGCAAGGTGTTTTTCCAGGTATAATGACTCTAGCATGTCCCTTGAAGCCCTCAGTTCCACCATCTACCATGGGTTTGATCGTCTCTTCGATTGGATTGTCATTCGAGTCATACTCTGCAATGTGAATGCATATATGGCACACCATTATGTTATGTTATGTTATGTTATGTTACATATTTTGTTTTCCATATAAGTATTCTCTGATCAACTGGGAAGTGCAAACATAAAAGATAATAAAACTACATTCTGACCAGCAATAACAAACAAATGTAATCTGCACTGAGGACAAACAAGTGGCAACATAACCAAAACCTTGTGTTTATCTGATAGCATCTTAATTATCACTTGGCACAAAAAAAAAATAATGACTTAAACAGCTATTAGCAACATTGACCACTGTTGATTTGCTGTCAAGCTTTATTAATCTTAATCCATAAGTACTATGAATGTGCACAAAAAAGTTCATTGCAATTTTCCATGCATTAAAAAGGGCGTACCCAGTTCAAAGCAAGTTGGCTCCCCAGGTATCCCCGGACCCTAGCATGTCCCGGGGAGCCTCCACCATCTACCATGGGTTTGATCCTTTTAATGTTACAGCAAGTTGGCCACAATAGCACAGAACAAGGACATGGTGTAGACCTTAGGCTGTATGTAGTCTTATTTTGAATCCTATTACTATGAGTCAGAGAATATATCTAAAAAATGGCGTGGAAAAAACATACCTAAGAAACCACAAGCTACAGAATTGATATAGCTTCGAGCTTCAATTGAATCCAGACCAAGGACAATTATGTGGAACTGACTGTAGAACTCTAACTCTTTATCTTCAATCCTGCAAAAATGGGGGACAATATTCACCCCATTAACTCGCTCCATAACCCTCTTTGCTGCTACTTCAGCCTTGGACTTCCCGACATCTTGAACTCTGTACAACAGGACAGCCAGCTCCAGTTGAGACAATAAAGATGAGAAGTAAATTTATATATAATAATAAGTATATATATGATATGAAGCCATGAAGGCACACGATAGTTGCGACTGCAATGAAGCGAGGCTTCAGCTTATGTGATATAAAAAAAAAGGGGCAAATTTTAGCATCGATGTGAATTTTGAGCGAAGAGTTCTTTCCCAACAAACTAAGAAAAAGTGTCTTTGTAAGGATGCATTTTTCTAATATTTGGTGGAGGACATAAATCGTGTCTGGCAGAAAATGCACACAAATTATGGTGTCCAAAGATCAGTTATGGGCGTTAGCTAAAATTAGTCCTAGTTCATCTGTTTGGATACAAGAGCTAATTGATAGTGCTAAAAATTAGCTAAAATTAGTCCTAGTTCACCCTAAAAATTAGCTTAAATTAGTCCTAGTCCACCCAAACAAGAGGGCTAATAGGTGAGCTAATTTTTTAGCCAAGTCTTAGCCAAGCTCATCTAATTTTTAGCCCAACTAGTAACTAGCCCTAGCTCATCCAAGCACGCCCTTAGAGTGTTCATCCAAGCACGCCCTTGAGTGTCAGTGTGGCAAAAATTCCATAAACCCTATCATCTCCCTCCATCTCGCCAGATAATCAACAAATGAGAATCCACTCGCGGAGGCACGACGACCATACATACCTGAAGAGAAACTGGCGATTGAGATTGGACACGTCGATGGTATCCATATCGATGACGTGCAGATTCTTGAAGCCGGAGAGGGCCAGGTCCTTGAGGAGCTCGCAGCCGAGCCCGCCCGCGCCCACAACCAAAACCTCCACGAGGCTCCCCAGTAGGTCTCGCAGCTGCGCGCGCGGATCAACCAATGAGACCAATCACTTCACTTATATTATACGAGTAAAAACGCGAGAAAGCAACGGGATCGAGGGCAGGATACTCACGCCGGGGTTGGGATCGAAGGTGGCCGCCACGAGGTTCCCGGGGCGGGAGAGGAGCATGTCTAGGTCACGCCACCGCTCGGGCTCCGTCGGCGCCGGCTGTTCCGCGTCAGGGGAGGCCATCGCGGCGGCGCGCGGGGGGTTGGCTCGCCTTCGAGTTCGAGCAGCGGAGAACGGGGAGGAGGAAGGGGAAGCGGGGGGATGCGCGGCCATAGGTAGTGCCCGTGCGAGGCTTTTGATGGGGAAAACCCAAGGCTTTCTCGTGGACGGCCAGGATACGTGATGCGCCCGATCAGACGGTTGAGGTGGAAGTTGGGCAGCCCGGTTTTCTCCGACTTGGATTCTCCCTAATCACGTTAAACTGTTATTCATCGATGTTGAAGCACTTTCAAATATAACCTTCCGATTTTCTCAAAAAAAAAAAAAAAAAGAAACGTTTCACCTGTCGAAGACTCTTGTTAACCTTCAATTGAGCCAAAATAGTGTTTTTTTTGATTTTTTGAAATAGAGTATTTACACATACTTTTCGAAATAGAGTATAGTCTTCTCTTTTTTTGAACTTGTAACACAAATTTTCAAAATATCGAAGTTTTTATTGAAAAGCAATAATATTAACCACAATTGGAAATCATTGTTGTTTGTACATGGTTATTTGAGTCGATGATACTAGTAAAGTGTTGGTTCTTCTTTTTATTTGTTCAACTAGTTGGATTCATTGGTTTTGTAAACTTAGGCAAAGATGGCACCTTAGGGCTTGTGTTGGACGGATTATGAATAGTTTGTTTTTTATATTAAAGTTTTTATTGAAAAACAATAATATTAACCACAGTTGGAAATCCATTGTTGTTTGTACCATTCAAAGCTCCCGGCGATGCACTAGTAAAGCCTTTCCTTCTTCCACATTTTTGCTTGTTCAACTAGTTGGACCATTTTGGTATAAAAAACCGAAACAAAAATAGCAAAAATGGGAACTTACGATGGAATGTTTGCTACTAAAAATAATGCCCAAATAATAGCCAACTAAAAAGTTGTTAACTTGTCTGTTTGAAGAACCTCAACTGAAAATTAGCTCCTACTTTGTGATGCCTTTTTTTTTAAAATTTTTAACTAGCACATTTTTAGCCCTTGTTAGTTGGATTTGAACGATTAGTAAAAAGACTAATAACTACTTGAGTTTTTTTCTTAACTTTAGCATCTAAATTTACCTAATCTTTGTGAGTTGCTTTGTTAAAGGCTGAAATTTAGCTACTAGCCATGAGATTAAATATAGATTGCATGTGCGCACATTATACATGGCTTTAGGACAGGACATCATGTTGCCACCTTAAGCCACAAAAGGCTAGTAAGATGTTGGTTAAGAACTAGAATATTTATGTTTTAAAAGGAATATAATACCATAATCATTTTCTTCTTGCTATCTTAATAGGGATGATACACTAATCTCTACAGCTTTTTCTCGCAACACGAACATTACAGCTTTTTCCGTCTCGCTCTTGCCCGTCACTCCGTCAGACCCCGGTCTACGTACGGGCCAAACCAAAACCAAACCGCCGAGATCGGGGGCTTATCCGCACCCGACCGGCGCCACCTCCTCTCAGCTCAGCCGGCTCCCACTCCCCCTCCGCAGTCCGCACTGCCGCCTCGCCATGGAGGCAGCCGCCGCCGCTGCCTTGTCCCCTCCCCCCGCGTCGCCCTCGACGCCCGCACACTCTTCTCCCCGCCCCGTTCCCTCCCCACCTCCCTCACCCCAGCTCCGCCTCGCCGCCCGCCCCCGCGCGCTCTCCGCCGCCGCCGCCAAGCCGCGGTTCCTGAGCCCCCACCGAGAACCCGCCGTCGACGGCGGCCGCAGCGCCAGGGATGTCGTCGCGATGGTACGGTCCGCGCTTGGCCGAGCTCCGGGGAAGCGAATTCGGCGTGCCTGGAGTGCGATAGTAACGCCTAAATGGTGTATTTGCTTTGTTGTTGTTGGCCCTGCAGGTGGTGCCGTTCCTGAGGGGCACCGCGTGGGAGCAGCCACCGCCGGATTTGGCCTCGTTCCTGTACAAGAACCGGATCGTGTACCTGGGGATGTGCCTCGTGCCGTCGGTCACGGAGCTCATGCTCGCCGAGTTCCTCTACCTCCAGTACGACGACGCCGAGAAGCCAATCTACCTGTACATCAACTCCACTGGCACCACCAAGGTTTGGCGCTGCTCCTGATTCACCTTTCCTTGATTTCCTTGTATGGCGATTATTACTTGGTTGTATCAAATGACTGCGGACATAGATCAGAGCTCACAACCGAAATGGACACACGCCTACCTAGGAAAACAGTAAACATGATAAGGCTAGGAGCTTGAACTATGCTTGGGTTATTTGACAGACTTCTGGCTCCAAAAGCCTTTTGTAGGCTTGAATTGGGCATCAATTTAGTTTAGCCTATGGATTTTCGGTTCTTAGCTTTGTTCACCTAGAATATATGCAAGTGTGTTTTCGTAGCCTGTGGATTTTTTTTGTTTGTTTGTTTTATTGTTGTAGCAACTTATCTCTAACAACCACAGATTAATTATTGTTCTAGTTCAACGATCATACCATCTGATATGCTGTCTCTCTCCCTATTCAGAATGGCGAGAAGTTAGGTTATGAGACAGAAGCTCTTGCAGTATATGATGCTATGAGGTATGCTTTGTATTTATACTACTTTCTTGTTCCTTGCAAATCTATTGCTATTCCTAATCCCCCTCTTAATGACTTCACTTGGCTGATGCTTTCCACATTTTTTCGATCTGAACATGTATTGTAGTTAGCTCATGCTCATTATAAGAAACATGCCTATTTTTGTGGCTGCCTGGCAAGCATATGGCCTGAAAAACTTAGACTGAACTGAATTATTGTATCCTCTGTGCAGATTGGAACTCTTTTGTATGGAAAATAATAGCTATTGAGTCCATCCCACTTGTAAAGAACATGCCTATTTTTGTGGCTGGCAAGCATGTGGCTTGAAAAACTCAGACTGAACTCAAATAATTTATCTTATATGTAAATCAGAGCTCTTTAGAATGGAAAACAAACTACTGAGTCCATGCCACTACCCATTTCACATCCCACGCACGCCTGCCTACCTACTGGCCCCACTAGAAACTAGGAACTTTGTCTGTGACCAAATACTATAACTATAACACTTCTAGGTGCCAATTTCATGTTTATTGCACTCCATGTCAAGATGCTTTTGTCCATTAATTTTTATGACAATACGTTAGTAATATAGCATTTTGGAAGTCCTTTTTAGTAATAAATCTGCCAGTATTATTTTATCCAGTCTTATCTTTAATATGTTGTTAGTTAAAGCTATTAGAGTTCAATCATACTCATATTTCTAAAGTAACATATATAATGGAATAAAGTGTGAAGCTGCATGCTTGGTGACTGGTGTTATATATAACTACACTTATTGGACATCTGAGGTTTTCCCCTTTCTATAACTGCTAAACTGATAAGCTTTCTACAAAAACCAGGGTCAGGTGCCTTTGGTCTAATAACTGTTAAGCTTCAACACACAATACAGTTCCCCAAAATTTTGCGAGTCACGCAGAATGACTTTGAAGTTTATCACATTATAAACTCACCCATATAGTTAATAAATAAAAATTGAGGAATAATTTTGATTCAGCTTCTTACATTTTGTCCCCTTGTACAAAATAGAATAGTCTGTTTGGTGTGCCTTCTTCAGTTATTCATAATATGCATGACTTTACTTGTAGAGTTGTTGTATTCTGATAACTTCTCCTTGTTCCAGTAGGCATTACCATGCCACAGCTCTTATATTCCTTTTTTTTTTTTTAAAAAAGAACTATAGAGTACTAGCTTAATATCTCCATCCCCATTGCAGGTATGTTAAAGTTCCTATTTTCACTCTGTGTGTTGGTAATGCATGGGGAGAAGCTGCTTTGCTCTTAGCTGCTGGTGCCAAAGGTAACCGTGCTGCACTTCCATCATCGACAATAATGCTAAAACAGGTTATTTCTTTTTCTTGTGTTGATATATACACATTCGAAATTTTTTTGTTATTTGGCTTATACTGCAGGATGTACTATGATCTTAAACCCTTGCTCCAATACCATGCTGCACTCCCACATATTTTATTTATGGACGCACAAAATATGTGCAGTATCATTGGTATTTGCTTGCTAATAATGTGAAGCTAGAATGTCTTACCATTGTGACATGCAATGTGCAGCCAATTGGTCGTTTTCAAGGTCAGGCGACAGACGTTGACATTGCAAGAAAAGAGATTCGAAATGTCAAGATAGAAATGGTATTTTTCTCTCTTGTATAAAGACGTTTTTTTTTTCTGAGGGCATGCATAAAATAAATAAAGAATTGCTAACATTATCATGGATTTGAACTAATCTAGCATAGCTAATGCTACCTTGTTTTGAGCAGTTGATATTATCGCTCCACATTATCAACGTAGAAGCATAGAAAGTTGTCCAATGTCATACTTGTATTTCTCCAGTTCATTCACTTCATTGGTGATTGGAAGAACTATTGAGGAAAAATGGGAAATGACCATCCCAGTTCCCACTATCGTTAATACAACCATCCATTTATCCAACTTTTTCCTAGTCTTGAAGTAACTCTTGTCAGTTTCCAAATACAGGCAGGCCACAAAAAGATCACTAATTGTTATTCATGGTTACTGGTTTAAAGCGATTGTGTTAAGAAAAGTTGTACATAGGGAAGCCATCTTTATAGTTTCTGGCTCATAGTGGTAGTCATGTGCCCTGGGAAGCCTGGTTTTGCAGGGGAACTATTGTCCCCCATGATGCCTTGGTCATGTTCCTGTCTGTATAGAATCACAATGCACTAAGAAATAATACCCCCCCCCCCCCCCCCCCACCCGAAATTCCTTTTCTAAAAATTAAAGGAAGTAAAACAAACCAGAAGGAAAGAGGGGATGGGTGTGTGTGTGTGTGTGGGTGGGTGGGTGGGTGGGGGGATGTCCCCTACTCCCTACCCTAGCTCACACTCTGTATATTTTGTATTATGACTACAGAGTAGGATTGTTTTAAGACCCAGCACAGGTGTTAAAACTTTTGACCAAGCTTTGCACGAGAAAAAAAGGGTTTCCATTCTGTGAATGGGGAGTTGGTTTTTCTATTTTAGGTATTATCTAATGATCTGCTATGATCTTATGTCCTCAAAATAAGTGAGATATATGAATGTGGAATTATGTACTTCATGATCTTTTTTTTTTCACTGTATTCGAACTTGAAGTATATAAGCCATTTTCATCTGTAGTAATCATCACTTTATGAAGTTTACTTACATGGAAGTTATCTGAGGCTTACACCAAAACATTGTAGTGTGCAGTGACCATGGATGTTGAGAACAGTACTTTGGCCTAATGTTAGGGAAATCTGTATCTCTTCTTAGCCTAATGTTGGGTTGTTGGCTGAAACACATTGCATCTAGTTTGAATATACAGATCTCAGTCACTTTGCATTGGAGAATGTATCTCAAAACTGTAGCTTGATATTTCCTTGTATGAACTTAGTTATTCTTTCTTGCTGTAATTCCCAATGGGGTGAGCAGTTTCTTCCAGTATACAATTTACTGTCTTAATTTGCGTTCAGGTTAAGCTGCTGGCAAGACACATTGGTAAACCGATTGAAGAGATTGCCCAGGACATCAGACGTCCTAAATACTTTAGCCCCAGTGAAGCTGTGGATTATGGCATCATTGACAAGGTAAACAATCACCAAAGCAGACCAGAAGGTACTAAATCAATCTTATTCTGATCTGACAACAACTGATAGTAACTACCATGTTCTACAGGTGATATACAACGAGAAAATCCAGGAAGATGGTGGTGTTGTTTCAGAACTCAAAAGATCAAATCTGATATAGTGTTTTTTTCTTTCACAAGTAGACACGTCTTTGTATGTTTAGTGGTCATTAACATGTGTTTGAGTATTCAGTAGTTACGACTCAATCACTCATTAGCTGGCTGTAGAGTCGTAGAGCACATAATTGAGTAGCAATGCAATGAACAAGCATTTCCTTCCTCCTCTGCCATTTCAATACTGTATTGCCCTTACCCAATGGGCGTGCTGAAAGATGAATTTGGGTAGCTTGTTGAGCGCTGGTGCCCTGTTTGAGTGTTTGTTTTAGCTTGCTGGGGAAGCATCAATTTAGTGTGTGGCTTGTTGCAATCTGGTTCCTTGATTGTTTCAGCTCAGCTCATAGAATGTTACAGCCTGCAAGTGGCAATCCACAATTGCAATAAAGCAAATTGGGCCTAATCTCCATAATCTGAAGCGAAGGAAAAATACAAAAGATTAATAGGTTTTGAATTATGTAGGGGAAAAACCTATAGAATTCTTGTGGAATTGAATGTTCATAGAACTTTTGGTGAATTTCTATCAGGAGGTACAATAATTTGAAAAAAAAAATGGTCTTTTCAGATTCTTATGTTCTTTTTATTTTTACATCTAATCAATCATTCTTGCTGTTTTTATGCTCATTTTATTGGCTAATTTTACTCTGGGTATTTAAATTTTTTTGGTTATTATTTCCTGCTCCCTAGATTTGAGGTGTTTAGGCGGTCTAATCCTGTGTTTTCCTAGTGTTGTACCTTGAAAATCTTGTATTACAAATAGATTTTTAAATATATACTTGTGAAAGTTACCGGTTTGATAGACTTGTTGTATCATGGCGATTAGTGAAGCATGATAAATTTTGGTCGAGGTGACTTGTACCTGATTGCAGCAACATTAATTCGTTTCTTCAAAAAAAAAAATGATTTGCTTGATAAATGTTGCAAACAGGTACGATTGGTGCAAAAGGTTGGATTGGTATATTATTATTTTGTTCTCCTTCTGAAAAAAAACACTTCCGGCATACAGTAAGTGTGTACTTGCTTCTTTAAAAAAAATCACTGAATTTTTCAATTTAGGCATAGACTGTAACTTTCATAGCTAGAAACTCCTTACTGAAACCCCCATTTTTTTTTTTTTTTTGTTGTAATGAACGACAACTCTCCACTATCTCCAACAATCTTGGCCTGAAAGGGCGACTAGGCGCGAGCGTTTGGGTGGTGCACAACAAATGGCTACCCAAAAGTTACCAATTCAGGAACGAAGGCAAAGGAGAGGGACCCATGAGCACCGGCTGCCCCCCAGCTCCCCCACCCCCTCCTCGCCTCACCGTGGTCGCTGCGGTGCACAGTCCTGCCCCCCACTTGTCCCCGACGGAGGTGGGCCCGAGGAAGCAGCCGCCCATGTCCCCCTTTGGCGGCTAAATTCTTTATGCCGATGGGGGTGCAATGTGAATCTGGGGGTGAATGGGGGGGCCAGCAACGCCCCGCGCTCGATGCCTACCTTCCGGTGGTGGCGGTTGAGGCCACGCCTGGGGTCATGTGCCTGGGTCGGCCATGGCCACCGCTCGCACGCCGGGTCGCGAGGGCCCGCGGCGGGCCGGCTGCGCTCATGACGAGGTGGTAGCGCTCGTGCCATAGGAGGAGGGGGCCTGTGCCGCAGCTGCTGGACGAGCCCGCCATGGCTGAGAGTCCCACATATTCTCCATATAGTATCTTGTCCACTGCAACCAAGAAGGAAGCCTGCGCCACAGAGAATGGGTCGAGGAGAGAGAATGATGTTTTTCTACATCTCATTTGGCTTGCTACCCAAAATATGTTTGGTGTTTGGGTCGGCCGTTGGAACCTGTTTTTGGTAGGCAAATGTATTGTGTGGGATGCATTTTTGGTTTTGGGTAGGTCTGTTGGAGATAGTCTCAGGGCAAGTAAATCTGCTGACCAAGGCACATGAAATATTTTTTTTTTCATTATAAACTGGAATTGTTGGTATTAAAGCCTTTTAGTAGATTTGTAGTAATAACAAGCTAATAAAACAACGAGGATGTGGGTAGCTCTAACCTTGTTTTTTATCGAGACTTTACGCTATTGTTTGCTCCTTGTGTTGCTTGAAACTTGCTACGATTTTTGAGAAGTTTATTCGTTTTGTATTTGAAGGTTGAGAAGTTTTTTTTTTTTTTTTTAGGATTTAGAGGTTGATTCGTGGTTATTCGTGGTTGGATGATTGGAAAGTGCTGACGGAGTGGGATCCCCATGACAGCGACAAGCGTGTTGGTGAGCACGACCGTCACTTTTCACGCCTTTTTTTTTCTGCCCTTTCCAGATCAATTGAATTCAAACCCAACCGGATCAGATCAATTCGCCCCACCCCACCCGACGGCCCCACCCCTTCTCTCTTCCTCCTATGACCCACCTGTCAGCCCAGCCGGAGAACGCCGCCCACGTCCCCCGTCCCCGGCGTGCCGCCGCCGCTGCCGTAATTCTTCCTCCTCCACCCACCGCTGCACCTCCGCGCCCTTGCCTTGCCACCGATGGACCCCGCGTCCGATCCGCTCTCAATCTCCGCCTCCGCCCCGTTCCCCACCATCCCAGCTGCCTCAGCACCAGGCCCCGCGCCGCGAGGACGACGCGGCGCCATGCCGCGCCCTTCCGGTCGGACCACGCCGCCGCCGCGAGCCGGCGCTTCGGGATCGATCTCCCGCGCCGTCCTGCGGCCTCCGCCTTCTCCCAGCAGGAGGGTTCTCTTTCCGTGGGCTCCTGGGGCGCCTCTCCTCGCGACGCCACCTTTGTGTTCGGGAGTGGCGTGGCGGTGGCACCGGAGATGAGGAGGAGCTTCTCGTCCTCCGGATCCGGTGAGGCATCGTTGGCTGAGCTTTCGGACGCAGTTCACAGGCTCTCGTTGGATGGTCATGGCAGGCGAAGCGACATTGATGCCCCTGGAGGAGAAGATACGCGTCCAGTGACGGACTCCGGTGATCGCTTTGGGGCGCGTGGATGCAGTTCCAATCTGTATGAGGGTTCCTCTCTGGATTCGATTCACCATCAAACTGAGCAGCTTGATGAAGGACCTGGAGCCCCGTCTCAAACCATGCAATGCGAGAGTGTGGGGATGCGATCGTTAGCTTCACCAACCTGCACTGATGAGAATGCTCCCATTGGATTGGCAAGGAGCGAGGACAGCTTGCCCATTCGAGATTCTGTGGATCAAAGTAGAAATTCTGGACATGGTGGTAATGCCTACCATGATTTCTTTGTTTTTGGTGGACATGCTGGGTACCGTGGCTTGGCTACCAATGCAACTGAAACTAATGTCAGTGAGGTACATTCAGCTGACAAAGACGGTGTAACACGTAACTCTGAACAGCTAAATACTTCAGTTGCTAAAGATAGAACTTGCACCGAGTTCATTTTGCAGAATTCAAAGCATGTGTTTGGTTCAAGCGATAATGATCTTCCACACTCGGGACCTTGTGAAATTACTAACATGGTGGAAACATCGGATACTGTAACCTCTAGCTTTGGATCTGAAGACAGGTCTGTGAAGGTTGCTTCCATAAAGGTGCCTTGTGATATTGAAGCAGTAGCAGCATCAGAACTTGTTGAATGTCGGCCATTTGATGAGAAATCTTTCACTTTTGATGACCACAATGTAGCATCTAGGAACAAAGGAGTTAAGGATACGAGCATGAACAGCAGAGCTTTTATGCCAAAGAAATCCTCACCCAAACAGGCTTCTTCCTTGGAATCAGTCTCAAGAAGTGGCCATTGCTATGAAGTATCTCCTGAAGAAAAGTTAAATTTGAAAGAAGCCAGTAGCTTGGTATTAGAGGACTTTGGTATCAACTGTGCCCAAGCTGATTCTATCAACTCTTTGCGAACAACAGAAAGTGGGCATGCTGAAACAGAGTTTACCTCTGCAGCAAACACGGAGCATTCTGGTACATCTGATTTCATATTTTCTGCATCAACTTTCAATCAAAGCATGTTGCACTCACAAAGACGACATCACAAGAAAAAAAGTGGAGGAATGAGTAATAATGCTAGCTCTATTCAAAGCGTCCCTTCATCCGCCATTGGACTTGCATGCTCAGAAGTCTCAGGAAGTCAGCAATGTGTGGATTTAGCTGCCCAGTGGACTGAAGACAGCAAAATAGAACCTAACAGGGTTAAAATCAGCAGAGTCGTCGAATGCTCAACATCAGAAAACTTTGGAGACCATGACAATTGTGAAACATGGCGATTAAGGTACCTGCATGACCTACTCTTGTGTCATCCTTAAGCTTATTAGCTAGGATGCACTTCCACAAGGGTTGAACCACTCAAATCATGCAAGTAGTGGAAGAACACCTTGCAAAGCCATTTAGAGTTTGGTTATATAGACTTTTAACCTTTTACAGTTTAGCAATTGGTTTGTCAGTTATATATATATTTTGTTTATCTCTACTTCGAAAATATCGATTACACAACATTTAGCTAGATTGCTGGTCAAAGTGTAGATTTCCATGCCTGGTAGATTGCTAGTACTATTTATGGCTAATAAATAATAAAAAGAGAAACATATTTTGAATTTTATTGGGAGATCGAGTGGCTTTACTGTTTGCGCTTCATCCACAAGGTACTGTAGTCACTGCAGTTCTTGCATTGGTACTGTTTCACCGTCTGGATGGGATTGCTTGGGCTGTATGTTTTTGTGGTATTCAATGTTTTAAAGCTGAACTGTGTATTTTGTCGTAGGGGAAACCAAGCATATGCAGAAGGACAATTAACTAAGGCTGAAGAATGCTATACCAATGGGATTGATTCTTTTTCTCCAAATGAAGTTTCTAGAAAATCATTAATGTTGTGCTACAGCAATCGAGCAGCTACTCGGATGTCACTGGGTAAGATGAGAGAGGCCCTATCTGATTGTCGAGCAGCTATTGATATTGATTCCAGCTTTCTCAAAGCACAAGCCAGAGCCGCCAAGTAAGACCAATGCGTTAACTTCAATACTAGTGGAGTTTGTATTATAATTCATGTTAAATCTATTCAGACAAATTTGTAGTGCTGATATTTTGTCTTATTGGAACCTCCAAGGAAACGTCCTACTATTTTGACGAGTTTTTTTGGGATTAGATTTTTAACTCAACCTAACTGATATAGAGTGCTGCATCCAGATCTCAAAGTAAATAAATATTTCATGCAATTGAGTTTAAGATCCAATAATACCTTAATTGTCCAACTTCTGCTCATAATTTGTGTTTTCATGTCGCTGACTTTGGGAAGGGTGTTACTGGCCTTGCTATTTTGATATCCATAATCTAGAGAACAATTTGAACTATTTATGAAGGCAGAAGTGATTTATAAAATTATCTTAATATAAGGTCCATTTAATGACTAATACCTAATGATACTTTTAGCTAGTCACTAGTGTGTAGCACCCTTAGTATTACTTTACATTCTAAATTATTAATATATTAACTTTTTGTATGCTTATCTAATGAGTCTAGCTGCCTACTTGCCCTGGGGGATGTTGAAGAAGCACAAAAGGCTTTTGAGATGTGTTTGAAGTCTAATAATCTATCAAGCTTGGACCATAAACTTGCAGCAGAGGCTTCTGACGGTCTACAAAAAGCTAAGGTAGGATACAGACTAAATTTCTGCTACCGTGCCAGATTTTTCAGGTTGAATGTAAACCAAATTAACTATTACCTCCGTTCCAAATTATCAGTTGTTTTGGCTTTTGGATATATCTAGGTGCATAGCAAAATCTCTATACCTAGAAAAGCCAAAAGACCTATAATTTGAGACGGAGGGAACATCTTTTGAACAGTTATTTCCATTGTGTACATGATAACTACCCAACAACATTGTCAGCAAACCGCTGGCAACATTTTGCTAACGTACCATCAACTGTTATAATGATAAGTAGGGCTTTGTCCTGTGAGTTATTGACACATTCAGTGTTATATTTGTCAAACTGTGACTTTCGAGAAGTATGAAACAAAAATCTATTTATGAGGAATGTACATATACAAGGTCGACTGTATTTGGTAATGCTTGTCTGGATTGTGCTAACTTTACTGTTCTTTGAAAACATGCTATCAAAATAATTTGATATATGGAACTTGATAACCCAATCATCATTTTCCCGTTTTTTTTTGGCAGAAAATATCTGGTTTAATTATTGAATCCAAGGAGTATCTTATAAAGAAGGCATTTGACAAGATACCCAGTGCCTTACAAATGATCTCTGATGCTTTGTCCATAAGTATTTATTCAGATAAGTTCATGGAGATGAAAGCAGAAGCACTGTTACTGGTCTGTATTTACGGTAAACTTATTTTTCCTTGTACACATCATTACTAAGTTTCATCGTTCCTCTGGTATTTTTTGGCCTAACTGTTAGTTTTGTTGGACTTTAACAGTTGCAGCGATATGAAGAAGTAATTCGGTTTTGCGAAGAAACTCTTTATGTAGCAGAAAGGAATAGTGTGTGTTTGTGCCTTGACAAGCATTCAGAAAGCAATAACTTGGACAACAATACTTGCTCTGTGAAGTTGTGGCGTTATCATCTTATTGCTAAGTCATATTTCTTCCTTGGAAAGCTTGAAGAGGCTAACCAGTTCTTAAAGAAGAATGATCAAATAAAAGTCATGGGATGCAGGTAATATTTTGTTACCAATGCAATACTGTTTGGGTTGTTTAAAGTTTCCATGTATATGATTTGCTAATTTTTTGAGAACACTAACTAGGTGTGGGAAGCAATCTCAGGACTCAATTTCATCATTCTCCTTGCTTATCTCTGAACTACTGCGGCTTAAAGTACGTCATATGTTGTCCTTGGGATACTAATCTATGTATCCATGCATTTCAGCATTCTCTTTGCTCTGTGATGTTAACATGTTGTTATATATCATGTGTGTACATGATGTCCTTGGTATTCAGCAAAGTTCGCAAAACATTTACACTAATGGCATCAAGTTCTTGTTTGCTACATTTCAGGCTGCTGGCAATGAAGCATTCCAATCTGGTAAATATTTGGAGGCTGTGGAACATTATACTGCTGCTTTGATGAGCAATAGCGAGTCACTTCGTTTTTTAGCAGTCTGCTTTTGTAACCGTGCAGCAGCATATCAAGCAATGGGTCAAATTTTAGATGCAATTGCAGATTGCTCACTGGCTATAGCCCTTGATGCAGATTATGCTAAGGTTGGTGTATTATCCTCCTGTTGTATCAAATAGAAATGCCCGTATGGCTATGTTCTCCAACTCTTTCTGGACAAAACCACCTGCTTTTGTTGTTAGAGAGAAAAAAAAAAACACCAGTTTGATATTGTGCTATGATGCCCATTTGTCTTATCATGTGCTTGAGCTGGCCATGCTTCCCGTTTTGTTAGCTCATATACTTAATTTTTTTCTATATTTCCTTGCTTTGTCTGATGCATGAGAAATGAAGCCCTTTGAACTTTTGGTTGCTATTTTCAGCTAAATTTTACCCCAAAATAAGTAGATAATGATGTATGGATAATGGTCATGACTAGTGGCTTTCTATCTCCATCCATAGGCATTCTCCAAATAGATTTTGTGCTCAATTCCACAATGTAGTTTCAAAAACTTGGCCGGTGCGGTACAGACCAACCCCACAATATTTTCCTAAGAAGAGTTCAGCCGGAACCCAGAAGAGCTTTTACATGGGGATGCCACCCCCTATGGTTCGGGCCTTAACCCATGCTCTGAGGCCCAACCCACTACCAGCCCCTTACATGAGGGCCCACCCACCATAGGTTGTTTCACCCATGCTGACCAGGGGAACCAGTGAGTCACCTTTTTTACCCAACCTGAAATTTGCTCACACGGGGATTCTTCGCACAGTGTAGTTTCATATTTAGGTGCCGTTTGGTTCCAGATACTTTTTGCAGTTGGGACTAAAAAAGTCCCTAAAAGTCCTTAGGAAACCAAATAGGGCAGACTTTTTTGAGACTTTTTCCCTAGAAGTATCTCCTGGCGGGACTTTTTCCAAAAGTCCTAGGACTTTTGGAAACAAACAGGGCCTTATTTTTCTTTTTAATTAGTGGGTTGCCATGAGTTACTGGATTCTTCTTGAATAATCAATGGTAACAAGCAACAGCCATGCCTATGTAATGAAATGATACTACTTTTCCATCTTTTGGATTTACTTTTACACTTTGGTTGGGGGGACTCTTAGTCCTTTTAATCATTTGAACTGCAGATCTATTGTGTGGTCAGCTTTCTTCATGTAAATTTGGTGATTGGCTAAACTAATGTTTGATATGAACCTTAGAGCATCCACTTAATATTTTTCGATGTGCACAGTAATATCATTTCTGAAATTAGTTAGCTAAGGACCATGGAAAATGTGTACAGATCAGATAATGTCATCCAATTTGAGGTTTGACACATGGTTCGTCCAACCACATGGTAGTAAATAATAAATATTAGATGGTACTTTCAGTGTGATTCCCTAGAACGGCATGACAGTAAAACATTAATCCATGAATTCAAGTTCTTCCTGAAAAAATGTAACCTATTGTGCTTGCTATGTTTTATGTTTTTAGGCTATTTCCAGAAGGTCTAGTTTGTATGAACTTATAAGGGACTATGGTCAAGCGGCAAATGATCTCCGTAGGTTAATTTCTCTTCTTGAGAAACAACTGCAACAAAATATGAACATGCCACTAGAGAAGGTTGAGAGTATTCGTAACAATCTGAATCGAGCCAATCTTCGGTTTTCTTCTCTGGAGCGGGATGCCAGAAAAGGGGCTTCATTAAATATGTATTTGATATTGTAAGTATTTGTCTTTTGCAATTTGTCTATAACATACAGAATTATATTTTTAATTATTATTTTCACGATTTAGTCTTGCATGTTATTAACTCTTAAACAACATCTTGATTTAATATTCTTTCTTTAGATGGGTCATGGGTGCTTTTGATTTTTTTCCTCGATCACACAGGAGAACTGGGCATCTTTGTATGAGAGAGAAAGAATGCACCCTTACAACACAGCCACCATAATCTCAGTTATGAGGGGGTTGCAGAAAGTGAATAAAAAAACGATCAACTGATATAAAAAGATCAACCACAACCTAAACTGGACTAATTAAGTTAATCCTAAACCATGACCTATGCTCAACTCCTGAAGCTTTTTATGTGATCACAGGAAGTTAGTTTATAGAAATTCTGTTTGCAGTATTGTCAACTCCCAGAGTTGGATAATTGCCTGCCAAAATTGACACCCATCTGTGTACCCTCCAAGTTTGGTTATTTTACTTGGTTCATTCAGCTGATGACTGGTGGAAAGTAGTTTAGGGCATGCTAAGCAGAGGAAATTCATTTTCTTTTGGTGGAAAGAAAGTTCACATGTTTTTTTAACATTAAATGCAGCAGGGGAGGCCCCCACTGTAGAGATTTTTTTATTTTATTAAAAGAGGCAAAAGGACTGTACAAACCTGTCTAGCAAGATGCCAAACAGCAGATAACTGGCCTAAAAAAGGCTAGAAGAAAAACAAAACAAAACTAAACAACAAGCTCTACACAAAAAAGAAGAAAAAAGCAGAACAGCTTGGCCTCATCAAGAAATCTATGTGACTGAAGTTTAGCCTCATCAAGAAAAAAGAACCTTCCAAGAATTAAGAGAAGGCCTTCCTCTATCAAATATTCTGTCATTTCTTTGCTTCCAGATTTGCCAGGAGGCAATGGTGAAGATTTCCATGAAGAAGGGGCTCTGGAATTGCTGCTTTGCCATCATGAAAGTTCACATGTTCATACAATTATTTGACCAATACACTTCCTTCTTTCAGAGGAATCGAGCCTTCGTCCTCTGCTGTGGATATAAAGAAGGCATACCGCAAAGCAGCACTAAGACATCATCCAGACAAAGTATTGTATTATTTCTTCTCTCTATTTTGACTCTCATTGTTCTCTTGTCTAACAGTAGTTATGCCACAGGCCATTACATTTCTTGTCAGGAGTGAAAATATCAGCGATGCTGTATGGAGAGATATAACAAATGAAATCCGCAGGGACGCCGATTATTTATTCAAAATAATTGGAAAGGCATATGCTATGCTTTCAGACACTACAACGGTATGCATTACTGAGATATCTTTCATATTTTTTCTTTGCTCTTGTAACTGGTTGTATTTTTTACTTTCTTTTTACCAGAACTTTCATGTCAAATGATTGGACATTATTTTGGATAGGATTTATCCTACCTGATTTAATTACAATAGGCCAAGTATTGTGATTATAAGTCAAAAATGTAGCAAATTATATATTCAAAAAACAATGAAAGGAACAGTAACTAAGAATGCATCCCCCCTAGCCTGCCTGCAGCTGGTTTCTATCTAATGTGGCACTGATTTCTGTAAGCTCTGCATCATCTACCTTATCTCCTCTGTCTATCTCTATTATTTTGGTCTGCACCCAAGCAAACTGTTGCATGTGGCCACTGAGCTGTACAGCTGCTGGCTCAATGAGCCATAGGCTCCGTGCAAGAGAGGGCAGCGGCAACTTCAGCAACGGAGGATAGCTTCAACATCCTGGTAATGCAGGAAGCACAACAGGCACCCATCCTCCACTGCCTGAGGCACCGGTGAGTGGTGGCATCAGTATCACCTTGGGATCAACCACTCTTTCAGTGGCAAAGTACACAATGTCACAGCGCAGAATGCGGTGCACGTCTATGTGCAGGCTTTGTGTGGCCATGGACGATTGAGACATCTCCATGGACCCAGATGCTGCCCGTTGCATGACCATGCCTTCATGCTCTCGCAGTTGCCTATGATGGCCGACTCATCGCCTCATCGGTTAATTGACAGC
Source organism: Hyparrhenia diplandra (assembly GCA_015847255.1). Classification (NCBI taxonomy): domain Eukaryota; kingdom Viridiplantae; phylum Streptophyta; class Magnoliopsida; order Poales; family Poaceae; genus Hyparrhenia; species Hyparrhenia diplandra. Next base: position 81,606 of record JADLZK010005372.1, on the reverse strand, counting down.
GCTACCGGATAGGATCTGGCCTTCATCTGCAATGACAGCACTGTAGTTTGTAGAAAGTAACTGCATGGATGGCTTCGTGTGGGCTCAGACGCGGTGCTAGGAAGCAGTATGCAGCAATGGGGGCATACTGCTATGGCTCGTACTCATGACTTCGCTCCATTTGTTCGCTTTCCTTCTCAATGACCTTGCTGGTGTTACCAAAAGCTGAAGAGGGCAAAGAAGGGAAGGGAGCACAGAAAGCAAACACGAGAACCAAAGAATGGAAGAATAACAGAGTATGGACACTGGTTTTAGCAGAGCTGTGGGAAGCAGGAAGCCTGGTGTGGTGTAGGCATGGCCAGACAGCAGTTTAAAAGGATATGGAAGGGGTAGAATGGTGAGGAAGAGAACAAGAGGGAAGAATGGTAGTAACGTGTGGGCCCATGATGTAGAAAACATGACGTGGACGCCGAAACCAGTGTCGCGTAGGACAGAAATCAGCTTCAAACAGGCCTGGGGTGTAGGTGAGACTGAGAGGGGCGAGGGTAATTTGTCTTCTATTAAGAGTCAACGGTTTTGTGAGTTTCTATCTAATACTGCATTGGTGGGTACTGCATGACACTGAACAGCAACACACCTTAACAAATATTATGCATGTTACTTTTTTATTTCAAAGTTCAATTTTTGAATAATAACATTGTCATTTGTGAGCATCAACAGTTCTGCTATGGCTGTTGGTTTTCTGTGTACATTTGCCTATCTAGGTTTGCTTTTACTTGGTTTCATTTTGAAACCAGAACATCATCAGCTGTATCCTATCTGTGTCATTTGCAATGTGCTGCAGAGAAGGGAATGAAAATCCTGGGAAGTGAAGTGATAGAAAAGCAGTGCACATGTAAGTGAGCAGCGGGATCAATGAAAATGATGACATGACCTCTTAGAGCATCTGATCATGAAGTGGTTCAGCACAAAGCTACCATACTGGAAGATCCTACGTGAATTTTTTTCGTGTTCTCACCAAGGATAAGATGCCACTGGTGTCATCCATAGGTAATCACAAATGCCAGTCGGAAAATGTTTCAGAAATTCCACTGAATGCTAATACCATTACCCTGGGGAGCAGTGGATCTTTGTGTTCATGCCTGATCACTGTTTGGTGTCCTCTAATGTTCCATTTTGACATGCAGACTGCAGATTACATGAGCATCAGCAACCGTGCAAAGACTAGGTGCTGTTTGTAAAGCTGATGTCAATATATCTGATGTTGTGCATAGTATCTTGGATCAGTCCGAGTGGAATCAACAAGAGTGAATAGTGTGTAAATAGAGAGGTATACGTTTCTTGTTTCTTTGAAATATATATATGCACTCATGAGTGGTTGAAAGCAAATGTTTTGTGGTATGTTGTTTGTACATTATAGTTTTAGAACTAGAAGCAACATGATTTGTGTTTTCCTTCCTTTTCTTTTTTCTGCTGTCTTCATTTAAAATTATGTATGTATGTTTGGCATTTGTGTAATTCTGAAGCAAAGAGAAATGTTGATTGATTCTTTGTTTGTAAGTAATAACAAATAAAATTGCATGAATGAACGATGTATTTGCTGATTTGGCTGTGCATGTCTTTTTAGTTTTCTCTTGTTTCACAACGTGTCTTTTTTTTTTTTTTTTTTGAGACCACGCCGTTGCGCGTTTTTCATTAAGCAAAATAAAGTTCAAACAACAAGACACCACGGTAACCAAACAATTACCGAGGCGAAACCTAACAACTACTGGATTTAATAACGGGGATTACATTTGGACTACTTTGCGACAAGGTGACCTGCCGTAGGCAACGCTAGGCGACCTCCTCGGCGAGGCCCTTCAGGTTGAGGTCCATGGCGGAGAGGTCAAACCGCCCGTCAAGAAGCATCCCGAAACGGCGCCGCTTAGCCGACGGCATACTACCCCGGAAGGCGTTCCTGACCCTCTCCTCCACAGCAGCTGGCGCCTCCCCAACCGGCACTTACTCGCCCAGTTTTCAAAGCAAGAGCATCTGAGCCTGCAAAGTCACATTAGCGGCCCTTGGTTGCGAAGCGATGTATGCTTTCACAACGTGTCTTTTGAGTTTTCACTTGTTTCACGACGTGTCCGTGTCCGTGTTAGGCTTCCAGGCAGGGAGCGTGACCGCTCCACAAAATCACTTTCGTGGCTCATCATCTAATAAAGATTGAAACGGCTACAATTGCTTCATGGGTCAGCCCGTTGAGGTCCGCGACAAACAATAAACTGCCCATGGTTACATGAGATTGTAACTCACCATTGCAGTCGTTGACCAGGGCCGCCAGCATAGAAAAGACAGCTGTCCTGTCCTAATCAGCAGTGGGCGACGACTTGTCAATCAACTTGAATAAATATCAGAACTACAAATTGTGTTGGGTCTTTTTGTGTTTTACACATGAGAAAAAACTATCAGGGCACTCACAGTGCATAGGTAGTTTCTATATGAATTAATTGTGTTCTAGACTCTATCCATCTCAGTGCATGGTTTCTTGTTGTAGTTTCTACGGAGACTAAAATTTAATGAGCATTTACAAACGCCACAATCAAAGAAGGATCATGTGTGGCAAGGTAAATATGTGGCATAGATACATCAGACTAGATAAAAATAGAACTCGTCATCAAACTAGATTAAAATAGAATGTCCGACGGCGGCGGGAGAGGGAGTACGGGGTCCATGAAATGATGCATGCCTCCACAACGCTATTTTGGGTAGAGTCTTGTGGCCTCGGTTGGCTCGTAGACGTCGCGTCTATGATAGACTTCGTTTCCTTATTTTTCTCCTTCTCTCTTCATTAAATGACTTGTCATGTCATCAAAATACCTACGTGGCAGTCCATAGACTCTAAGGTGATTTCTGCACTGTGAGTGACCTCAAAAGATTTATTTTAGTTTGGTACAGGTTTGGTAAATTATCATATTATTGCTAATAGGATTGACTTATGTTCGTGCGCCTAGAACGAACAGAGCCATTATAGAAGTCTGGTATGTGAAAACGACCGCACGTGCAACAATCCAAAGCGAAGTGTGGTCTCTATTGTGGTGACAAGGCACATGACTGGCCGAGTGGATGAAAATAGTTCCGTGCCTTCGTGAGTTATTGTTTCGTGGGAATCTAAGCAAGGCGTGCCATCAGTCGTGTGTACTTTTTTTTTTTTTTTCTAAGCAAGGCGTACCATCAGACAAATCGCTTCGTTAATTAAACAGCGTTATTATAAATTTATAACACCCGCCACCGTGCGTGTGTCTTCAGTTCGACCAGTACCAAGAAAATTAAGCAACAACGTACGATGCCGACACCGCCGGAGGTGATCGTCGTGGGGGCGGGTCCGTCGGGACTGGCGGCGTCGGCGTGCCTGTCGCTGCGCGGCGTGCCGAGCGTGGTGCTGGAGCGCGACGACTGCGTGGGCTCGCTGTGGCGGAAGCGCACCTACGACCGCCTCTCGCTGCACCTCCCCAAGTCCGCCAGCGCGCTGCCGCACGCGCCGCACGCCGCCGACGCGCCCACCTACCTCCCGCGGGACGACTTCGTGCGCTACCTCGACGGCTACGCCGAGCGGTTCGGCGTCGCGCGCCGCACACGCCTCCGCCGAGACGTCCGGGCCGCGCGCTTCGACGCCACCGCGCGGCGGTGGGACGTCGAGGCCGTCGACCTCCAGACCGGCGAGGCCGAGCGGTACGCGGCCAGGTTCCTTGTGGTCGCCACGGGGTCGTACGACGAGACGTTCGTGCCGGAGGTGCCTGGCTTTTGGATGGCTTCCCCGGCAAGGTGATGCACGCCAGTGAGTACCGGTCGGCCAAGGGGATGATGGGGAAGACCGTCCTCGTCGTTGGCTGCGGCAACTCCGGCATGGAGATCGCCCTCGACCTTGCTGAAGCCGGCGCTATAACCTCCATCGTTGTCCGCAGCGAGGTAAGCACTGTTATAAAGATTTAACTTCATCAAACAAAAAAAAGATTTAATCTCAATTGCTATTCAGGTTCACATCCTAACAAAATCGATACTGAACCTGGGGGTCTCGCTGGGGTTTTACCTGCCGGTCTCGATGATCGACAAGGTGGTGCTGCTCTTGTGCTACCTCGTGTTCGGGGACACGTCCAAGCACGGGATCCCGAGACCGGCCATCGGGCCCTTCGCCAGGACGCAGCAGACCTCCGTCCTTCCCGTCATCGACGTCGGCACCTACAACAAGATCAAGAGCGGCGAGATTCAGGTTATACCAGCAGGCTTGAAGAGCGTGCATGGGAACGTTGTCGAGTTCGCCGACGGGAGGCAGTATCCTTTCGACGCCATCGTCTTCGCCACCGGCTACAGGAGCGCGATAAAGCGGTGGCTCCAGGTTCGTCCTGCCTGATCGACCCCCCTAGCTAGCGATCGATGATAATACGTTCCATTCAGTCAGTGACAGGAAAACTAAATCGAAACAAGAAATTGCAGGACGGCTGCGATCTGATCAGCGACTACGGGATCCTGAAGCAGCGCAGTCCCAAGGCAGAGAACGGGCTCTACTACGCAGGGCTGTCGGGGAGAGGCATCTTTGGCAGTGCCATGGACGCAGAGTTCATTGCCGGCGACATCACCAAGCAGCTGTTCCCTCAGGCCCAGGGCAAGCCCGACCAGTAGCTGAGTGAGCATGCAAACAGATCGACAAAACAATCTAGCTCTAGATTTTTTATAATCGAGCAAATGCTGACGTGGAGATAAGAGAAATGAGAGTTTGGCTATAACAATGTATGCAATATATAAACTGGGTACGGAAGCATGTACAGTCGTGCCAACCTTTCCTCGTCATGGGCGGATCTATATACAAATTAGTGGGTGCGGCCCCACCAAAAAAACCAAAAATCAGTGATTATCATCAAATTTTCAATGTATTTGCACCCATAGAATAAAATTCAATGAAACCACAAGGCAAGAGCACCCCTTGCTCTAGCTCGGCCACTGTCCCTCGTACATGCAGCTAGAGCTTTTGCTCAGGTTGGCGTCATATTTTTTTCTCTCTCGATCACACTAAAGGTTTGTACGTTTTTTCATTAATATAGAGAAGATGTTCAATACAACACGCCTTATTAGCAATGCCTTCAGAGGTCAATAAGTTGTACATGAAAACTCGAACTCTCTAGTGTATTGTAAGCTATACTATTACATTAGAAGAGATCAACCAAAATTTGACTATAACAATGAGAGTTTGGTTATAACAATGTATGCAATAAGTTGGGTACGAAGCATATGAAGTAGACTATGATCATGTCAACCTTCCCTTGTAGATGGAGTTGGAGCTTTAGCTCAGGAGTGCTATTTTTTTCTCTATCACACAAAAGGCTTACACGTTTTTGTATTAAGATAGACAAGATGTTCAATACAACACGCCTTAATTAGCGACGCCGTCAAGGGTCAATAAGTTGTACATGAATACTCGGACCCTCCTCTAGTGTAGTGCAAGCTATACTATTACTATTACTCCATCCCGATTTATAAGGCTCGTTTGATTCTTTTTTGTTGACAACAATTTTGACCCACTTCGTCTTATTCAAAAATTTGTGTGCAAAATATCACTTTTTTTACCGTGGCTTTCTTTATTGATATAAGTTCTTAAAGAATGACTTGAATTTGATAATATTTGCACAAATTTTTTTTGAATAAGTGAATAATGAATAATAGCCAAGGGTGTATCCTCTATGGGCAAAAAGTCAAACTGCCTCGACTTTGTGATTCGCTCGATAGAAAGGAGTCGTTCTTCGAAGAGATCAACCAAATTTTGACGCAGGCTAGGAGCCGATTCCTTGGTTGTTGAATGTTGACGGCGCCGCTTGCACAGGCCCACTTCAACGTCTAGTGGGAAAGCGCTTGCATATTGGAGTTGGTGGACGAGATGAGTGAATAGTCCTGTGCAAGAAAAATGACTCTGGCTAACCAAAACAAAAACAAAAACAAATGCAAAATTAACAGTATCGTTCTAAAATTGTTGGATATCTAATCTCGAAGAATAACATGCTCTGGGTTCAGTTCCCAGCAAAGAAGGCGTGGAGTCGATCTATGAGCTCCACGGCCTCCTCACAGCCGGGATTCTGGAGGAAGAACTGGTGGCCCTTGCCCTTGGACTCGAACCACTCCACCGTGCCGCCCCACCCGCTCGCCGCGAGGGCCTCGTAGTAGGCCCTGTTCCTCGGCCGCAGGAAGTCCAGCTCTCCCGCGCACACGAGCACCCTCTGGCACGGCAGGTTCCGGAGCCTCGGCGCCGCCGCGGCGGCCAGGGGATTCATCCGCGGGTCGTCCACGCCGTCCGTCGCCTCGGGACACACGATCTCCCACAGCTTCTCCGTGAGCGCCGCAGGCTCCGGCTTCTCTCCGTCGATGCGCTCCTTGCCAGCGAACCCGGGCTGCAGGAGGACCGCCCCCTCGATTCGCACCTCCGACGACGACGCCATCATAGCGACGTTGTGGACAAAGTTGCCGCCGGCGCTGTCGCCCGCCAGGAAGACGCGGCCCAGGTCACCGTGATTTGACAGCCAGGGATCCCCAGTACCAGAGCCAGAGGCCGCCACCCACTTGAGTGCGCGGAACGAGTCCTCGTAGCCTGCCGGCAGCGGGTGCTCTGGCGCGAGGCGGTAGTTGACGGAGACGATGAGCACGCCGGCCTTGGCAGCCAGGGAGTTGAGGAAGGGCTGATACGGCGGAGACGCTGCCGAGTGGGAGACAAAGCCGCCGCCGTGAAAGTAGACTAGCACCGGGATGCCGGTGGCCGTGTCCGGCGGAAGGTAGAGGCGAACGTAGACGCCGGTGTTGCTGTCTATGACGACGTCTTTGGAGGTGACGCCGGTGGTGGGATCGAACCCGGCGGGAACGGTGTCGGTGCCGTCCAAGCGGTCGATGCGCCGGTCGCTGTAGATGCGGAAGAAGGGAGTGTCGAGTACGATATCTGAGCTCGGATCCATGGCGTTGACGAGGGTGGTGCAGCGCCAGCGGGTGGGAGTTGTAGCAACAACAAGGCAGCTAGCAGGAGATCTCAAGGTGGTCCATGTCGATCTCTGGTTTCGGCGGCAGGCAAAACGACCACTAGCCAACCAAGCCGGAATTTTGGGGGCTGTGGAGATCGCCGCGGAAGCGTAGAACCTGGCCATTTCCGGGAGGAAGCTAGCTGATGGTGGATCGTTTCGTGGGCGAGGTGAACGTGTGGTCGTGTATATTCGTGTGTTCCTGTCGTCGACGTCGATAGACGCACAATGAGCAATCTACACTCCTGGGCCCCTAGTGGGTAAGCAGTTTCGACCCATTGGACCCGTGCGGACTCAATACTGCCCAGACATTAACGGGCCTCTTTTATAATATTTCGGCCCACCAGCACGCCATTGTTTCAGACATTTACTGCTTGTCTGCAGCATTTACTGCATTTCCTACGCTCCACCATTTCCATAACAAAATTTGAATCTTGTTGCACAGTATCTCCGACATAGTCAGAATTTTATCGTACACTCAATCATTTCCAAAACAAAATTAGAATCTTGTTGCACAGCATCTCCGGCATATTCAAAAATTTTAACTACAGTTTGTCGTGCAGTTTTCAGTACAGCAAGGCTCGCTTCTAATCTGCTCCAGCCCCCAATTCCTCCCAGCATTTTTTTTTTTGACGTAAACAATTCCTCCCAGCATTGCTTTACATATTTGCATTTGAGGGGAAAACAGTGTACGGTACAAGTGTGCAGTACACCATCCTCATCCAGTCGTGTGCACATTGGACAGACAGTTTCAGTCGGAACTCCTCTTCGCTTCAAGTTTCTTTTAACTGCTAAACTATTATGTGTTAAGCGCCATACAAACTGCTTGACCAAAAAGTTTCCAAATTCTTAGCCATTGAAAACCTTGCGATCCGTCACCAGTTGATGCCGATGATCCACCCTGCTGCCGGATTGCCCCTCACGAGCCCTTTTGTCATCTAGAACGTGGTACGCTGGATTTCACTGAGGAGCACCCTTTTGAGTCAAAATGCCATGCTATCGTGTCTTGAAACCGGGACGATCTAACTGGTATAGTTTGGATGGCTCTCAAATCGATCGTCCTTTCAAAAAATGCCCTTCAAAATCTGATTATCTCAGGAGCCCGTCACTGGATCAATAAGTTCAGAAACTTTGGATAGGAGAACAACCCCTCTTGCATGGGGTAATCGGCCTCGAGTCATACCTCTGGGAATCCAGAGATCATCCCAGATTCTGATCGATTCCCCAATCACCCACTCGGCATATGATCCCTTCCTTTAGCGCCTGAACACCACGAAGAATGCTTCGACAAAAATAAGAAACCACCGGCCCTTCTTTAACAATCTAGCACACAGACAAGTCGGATTCATCACCATTGCGGATCACGGTAGCCCAAGCCTCCCTTTTCTCTATGGCTGCATAAAGTCTCCAGAGATAGCCAATGAATTATATTTTCACGTACACATTGTGAGCTGGTGCACTTTGTGGGTAGGTTTCCTGGAGTTCACAATTTTTTGTTTTGTTTCTAGACCGTACCCACAAATTATCCTAATAAGTTTTTAAAAATGGTACGGCCCGTACATTGTGAGGTAGTAAAGGCGCACACGCACTGGTCAATCACACGCTCCTCCATACCAGCCGCTCTCGTGCTCACCAACCGGTGCAGTTTTCCATCACACGTGCACCTCGTGTCAAAATTTATCTTGTAATATTTCATTGTACTCCCAGGGTAGCCACTCGAGCCTGAATAATTCGTGGTCTGCACTTTGCATTTCGTGCACTGGTGCGTCGGCCTTCCTCGGTTTTATGTGATGGATAGTACCCCAGTAGATATAAATCTCATCTCTTTTTTTAAACCATTTTATTAAGATTGTTGAGGTGTTCAATGATATGATATGACAACACTCACATTTAGGCCCATACCTAGCTAGTTGAGAAGATCACATATACATTACACTGCCGCACGCCACTGTTGCTTTCACTGCAAAGTCTACTGCAATTTATAACTTTACTTTTGTTGATGAAAACTTTATAACTTACTTTTGGTGCGAGGCAGCTTTCCTCCACATGATGCAATAGACAAATGGGAAAAGGTAAATGTGCACCCAACTTTTATTGTTTTATTTTACTCTGGAAAGACATGCCTTACAGAACGGACACAAGTCATAACGATAACACAAGTACTCTGGAGTACAGTATTTAACAGTTACTCGTAGCTGTAACCTTCTTTTATATCCACTTGACGTCTGCACCTAAAGCTGGACGAAAAGCTCGTAGCTTGATAGCTCGCTCGATTCAGCTCGCTAGTGGCTCGGCTCGTTTGTATTTTTCAACGAAACTAGCACTTTAGCTCGTGTAATTAGCGAGCTGGCTCGTGAGCCTAATGAGCCAAAATTATTAGCTTTGGTGTTTTATTAGTTTTCAATTACATCATGTATTACACTTTATAATTGGTTGATAAGCGGACCTTGACTCTATAAATTTGGAAGTACTATAACTATTTGTTTTAAATAAATGTATGGATAATCAATAATAAATTATTGGTGCATTATGTATGAATATGGAGTATGAACAATAGATGATGTTTTGTTTAGAACTATAAATACTGGTACATATTATTTTTGTTTGATTTGTTAAGTCATATAAATAGGCTACTATTATAATATTTTATTCTCAAACTTTAAATAATATATATTATTTTTATTATTTTTTTTAGGGCCGCTCACGAGCCTAACGAGCCAGCTCAAGCTCGTAAACGAGCTGAGCCGAGTTGGAGTTAACTTTCTACGGCTCGATAAAATAACGAGCCGAGCCGAGGCCGCTCATTATCTTAACGAGCCGAACGAGCTAAGCCCGAGCCAAGCTGGCTCATTAGTTGAGCTTTATCTGCACCCACCCATCTCACCGTCGCTGCAGCAACAGGTTCCACGAGCTTGGCAAAGCAGGGCTCCAGAGTTGCAACCGAATGAGCCAAAGCTAGGGTGCAAATGACAGATCAAGCAGTTTGGTCTCCCCAGCTGATCCATTCATTTTGGCATAGCCCTGCATATATTTTTCAGGCTACAAGAATACAACACGAACGGAACACAGAAATCTACCAGCTCTGTGTTGTGTATCCACGCCTACCAGCCATAGTATCATCCACATAGAGGACTTGGAGGACAAGCTTCAACAACTCTGCTTCAGCCTGAACGTGGATGGCAGCAGCTCCTAGTGTATCTGAACTATGATGGCTCTTCAGTTTGTTCAGATGGTACCTGAAAAGACTTTTACGTGAAGACTGAAGAGTGGGTTGCCATCAGAGTGCCAGTTTTTTCGAAGGGTCTCGATAGATGGGAAATCGGGCTCAGTTACTATGGATAGTTCAAGGACCAGTGTGGTGCCATGCTGTCAGCAAAAGGGAGAGGAGACTGTTCAGGCAACGAGGGAGCTGGAGGAGAGCACAAAGAAGCCACTTGAGCAGAGCGGTGAGGTGAAGATGTGTTGTCATGATGATGATAGGCAAAAGAGTTGTACTCCCTCCATCGAGCAATAGCTATTACTTGGCGGATGGGTTCATATTCACCGGCTGTTACACAAAGAGAATAAAAATATCAATTAAAAAACGGTGCGATTGCTAGGTCCTCCCAGTGAATATGAGCCCATCCGTCTAGATGTAAATGTGTGTTATACTCAGACACATCTCTGCAAATAGAAAACCCCTCCAAAGCACCACACGATTCTGCAACATTTAATAATGGTGAGAAACCTTTAGAAATAAGGGCATCCCCAATGGTTGCAAACAGCTAGTCCTGTTGGAATTCTATTGACTATGAAGAAGTTTTTAATGTCAATTCACAAATAGCTAGTTAGATGAGGTAGAGAAATAAAAAAAACATGTCCATTGGCTATTAAGGAGAGAGATCAAATAACTAGCGACACCCAAATAGTTTCACACTATTAGGGGAGGGGGCACGGCCCCTATTGCCCGCTAGCTTCGTCTTTGGAACATAACACTCTCTTACATTAGTTCAAATATAAAGGCATTACTATGGTTCTTGATGATTCCATGGACTAACATCTACTCCCTCCGTTTCAAATTGTAGTTCACTTTGGCTTTTCTAGATCTATTTCTTTTGCTATGTATCTAGACATAATGTATAACTAGGTGCATAGCAAAATCAATGTATCTAGAAAAGCCAAAGTGAACTACAATTTGGAACGGAGGGAGTAGTAGCTTAGAACTAGCCTTTGTTCATCAATACAGAAAGACTAACATGTAAGTCGCAAAAACAAAGACTAACATGTGGATTAATTTTGTTCTAGCTTTAAACTAATCATAGTCTGCTAGTTGATCAAACCAGGCTAATTTTGATCAATATGACACTTCAATATATTTTTAGCTATGTATGGAACTTTTAGTTGCGGGGGCCAAACAACCTATAGCTTAATTGTTAGCTAGCTAAACTTTAGTTGACTAATTTTTAGACCTTCCTTGCTCCCACCCAACGACTATTTAGCTGCTAATTCAAATAGCTAAAATGGATCCAAATGAACCAAGCTAATTGTTAGTTGGATACCTAGCTAACAACTATCTCACTAGCTAGTATATCCAGCTAACAACAGTTAATGAATTGCAAAAAGGAATGTTTTTACCATCCCACCTCTCTATTATGTGCCCTCCTAATAGTAGTTTGAAAAGAAAGGAAACTATAGGCAAATCTCCAATACATCTATACTTTAGTTACTAGATCCAACCAGCTTCGTTAGCCGACTAATATTTAGATATCTCCATCCATTTCAAATTATAAGCATTTCGACTTTTCTAGGTATATTATTTTACTATATATCTAGTTATAACATACATTAATTGTATAGCAAAAGCTATGCATCTGAAAAAAGAAAAAAAAAAAAAAAAAAAAAACATAATATGGAATGAGGCAATATTAGCTAAATAGGATCTTAGTTGGAGGAGCTGACACATAATTACAGATCATCCAGATCATCATGTACAAACAAAACTACCATATTTAAGTAGCACCATATTTCTAATTATAAGTTATTTTGATTTTTTTCATCCATTTTGCTATTTATTTTTGCTATGTATCTAGATACAGAATATATCTAGATAAATCTAGATACAATAATATATCTAGATAAATAATAAATAGAAGAATCTAAAAAGTTACGTCCTCCGTCCACAAATAAGTGCACTTCTTGGACTTCAAGGATTCTTGTTTGACCATTAGTTTTACTTAAAAAGTTCTAATTATTTGAAAAGAGTACTCCAATCGAGTATTTTACTAGTCCTACATGCATATGCAGTCGTTCGGGACAGTAGCAGGGAATGACAGAGTGGCAAGTTTTATTATACAGAAAAAAATCCAACGCAAAGCACAGGCACCGACTAAAAAAAAATCCCAGGACCAGCAGCCACCACGATCCAAGACATTTCTGGGGAATGCCGGCCATGCGGGGCCCACTGCAGCGGCGCGGAGAGGACCCTTCCACAGTTGCACGCCACCCCACCTGACCTGACCTGACCCCGCGTCTCCTCTCCACCAACCTCCCCCACCTCCCTATAAATCCAATTGAAAATGGCCAGGGCTCTTCGCTCGCTTGCCTCCTACTACTCCTACTCCTCTCTCTTCACGTGCACACAACGCCTCCCTCCTTTGTCTGGGCGGCGGCATACGTCGTTGGCAATGGCTGCTCCTGCTGCGGTGCCGGTGCCGGCGGCGGAGGAGGACGTGATCATCGTCGGCGCGGGGCAGTCCGGGCTGGCGGTGGCGGCGTGCCTGTCCCTGCGCGGCGTCCGCGCGCTGGTCCTGGAGCGCGACGACTGCGTGGGCTCGCTGTGGCGGAAGCGCGCCTACGACCGGCTCCACCTCCACCTGGGCAAGCAGTACAGCGCGCTGCCGCACGCGCCGCACCCGGAGTCGGCGCCGACGTACCTCCACCGCGACGAGTTCGCGGCGTACCTGGACGGGTACGCGGCGCGGTTCGCCGTCCGCACCCGGCTCCGTCGCGAGGTCCGGCGCGCGTGGTACGACCGCGCCACCGCGCGGTGGGAGGTGGAGGCCGTGGACCTCGGCGGCGACGGCGACGGCGACGGCCAGAGTCAGACGACGACGACGGAGCGGTACACGGCCAGGTTCCTGGTGGTGGCGTCCGGGGAGAACGCCGAGAAGTTCGTCCCCGAGGTGCCCGGCCTCGAGGCGTTCCCCGGCAAGGTGATGCACGCCGCCGAGTACCGGTCCGCGGAGGGGATGAAAGGGAAGGCCGTGCTCGTCGTCGGGTCCGGAAACTCCGGCATGGAGATCGCGTATGACCTCGCGGCCGCCGGCGCCGTCACCTCCATCGTCGTCCGCAGCGAGGTCAGTATATAATACTCACACTAGAATGCTCTGCTGTGGCTCGACAGACAGTCGTCGTCGGTTAGTTTAGTAGATGCCAGGATTGCTGCCAGCAGTGGCGTCATGCTGGCACTATGGCAGTGGCACTGGTGCTGGGTGATGGGGCATGCATTTTAATATATAATCGCATGCACCCCGAATCCTATGTTGCTGCTTTCACTGCATCCTGTCGTATACTCCATGCATGCGTCCCGAATCCTGCTGTTTCACTGCATCCTGTCGTATACCCCCTACGTCGTTGAGTTTACACATTTCTTCTTATTCGATCTTCGTCTTATTTAAAATTTTTACACAAATATAATTTATTTTGTTACGACTTATTTTATCAATGAAGATACTTGAATATTGATTAATTTATTTTATGATTTGCATAAATATTTTGAATAAGACGGATGGTCAAACATTAAGTTTAAAAAGTCAAAACGACGAACTTCATGGGACGGAGGAGTAATCAACTACTAGTGTCAATTGTATCTTTGCGGAATTCCATCTTTGCATGTCAATCCATGTCGTCTTGTGTACCTACTACCGTGTACAGTAGTGTCGTGGTAGCCGTTGGATTCCCCGATGGATGGTCCTGATCGATCGAGTCCTAATCATGGAGTAGCTGGTGCAATTATTGTACTAATATAGAACAGAATAAGACGAGAAAGGATGATCATGCATGATAGTATATACTTAGATACAGTGTAAATAGTGATATTTTAGGATCGTTTATCTTCTTCTTCATGGAGCTGTTCCTCTCTATCAGTACACAAAATTTAGGTAACATTGTCACGTCTTACGAGCGGGCCCCGCGGTAGAAGACGACACACACTACAGTACATAACCAAACTGCTAATTAACGGCTCGATCGATCAGCAGTTTTATTAATAACTAATTAATCCACCATGATATACTTTATGTATTGTTTATTGTTGGCATACGTGTCGTTGGATGCATGTGCACACGACGACGATGGATGGACGCATGCAAATGCAACGAACGCAATGCAGCTGCACCTGGTGAACAAGGAGATCTGGAACGTGGCGATGGCGCTGTACCCATACCTGCCGGTGTGGGTGATCGACAAGCTGGTGCTGCTCATGTGCGCCGTCGTGTTCGGCGACACGTCCAGGCACGGCCTCCGCCGCCCCGCCGTGGGGCCCTTCACCATGAAGCTCACCACCCCGGCCTACCCCGTCGTCGACGTCGGCACCTACGCCAAGATCCGCTCAGGCGAGGTCCGCGTGCTCCCCGCCGCCGTCAAGAGCGTCCGCGGCAACGTCGTCGAGTTCGGGGACGGCAATGCCTACCCCTTCGACGCCATCGTCTTCGCCACCGGGTATCGGAGCACCGTCAGGCAGTGGCTCAAGGTATTGTATATTCTACTAGCTACTGCATCATGATGATCTATCTCTGTATCTGCACTGCCAAAAGCTGAGTTCCGTGGGTGCATGAACATGTGGCCTCGATCTGGTGCGCGAGACTTTGCCCTGAAGCAAAGCTCAGTTCATTCGCCGGCCGGCCGGGTCTCATGTTTGCAATTGCACGCATGCTTGATCTCCCTAGCTGGCTAGCTACCTAGCTCTAGCAACTCGATCGCAACATTATAATACAAGCATGCATATGTTTTGTTGCTCAGAGCGAGGACGGGCTGATCGGCGACGACGGGATGGCGGCGCGGAGCTACCCGGAGCACTGGAAGGGGGAGAAGGGGCTGTACTGCGCGGGGATGGTGCGGAGGGGAATCTACGGCAGCTACGAGGACGCGGAGCTCATCGCCGGCGACATCAGCAAGCTGCTGCTGCGCCCCCAGCAGGGCAACGGCTTCTAGATAGCTCCAGAAGCATCCTCGTCCGTCCGTGCATGCTCCGATACGACGACTATATATCATATATATATTTATATATGAAATATATAAATATGTATATGATGATGATGATGCTTTGTGCGTGGAATGGGATTGCTGAAAGAGATGGACAGGCAAGAGACACACCAAGAAAGCAAGATGCTGCTTTTGTTGGATGCAAAATGGATAAACAAGCTATATTGTTTGGTTGGTTAATAATGTTAATGTGGTTGCGTCAAGTCGTGAACAAACACGTGCTTGGTTGAAATGGCGGCCTGATCGAACGATGTTGCATGCACTGGCCTAACGCCGCTAGAAAAACGAAATTTCACCGAATGCAGCTTTCCATCTGTTGGCTACGTACGTACTGTAGAATTTAAGAGATGCAATTTGTTAGCATGTGACAGTTCACGTGTCTCCTGTCTTACCAGGATTGAGAATTTCAACTATCTAATCGAAATCGACCGCTATCCACCGTACTTTTCCTTTACTATTACGAATTATGGATTATAGGACTGGAGAATAGAGGCTGCGTAAAAGTCAATTCTATCATTTTCTTGAAATAACTCCGAGATTAATTCTATGTACCATTTTCTTAAAGGATCTGAGATTATTTTCTGAAAGTACGAATGTATAGAGAGGCTGCGTAAAATTCAATTCTACATCATTTTGTGAAAGTCAATTCTATCATTTTCTTGAAATATACTCCGCAGATTAATTCTACCATTTTCTTAAAGGATCCCAAATTATTTTCTAAAAGTACGAATAGAGGCTGCGTAAAAGCCACTTCTATCATTTTCTTAAAGGATCCCATATTAATTTCTAAATCATCACAACCATTTTTTATACTTTTTTCTTTCTCCCCTATACATTTGCATCAGGAACCCTGCCCTATTCCTTAATCGAAAAGAATAGAAGTTGAGATAATAAGTTGTTGGAGAGCAGTTTTTTGTTTTTGAATATTACCAAATAAAAAAAAAAAAGTCAAGATTGGGAGTGAGTTTTGGAAACTCTTGGAGATGCTCTAGGTATAGAATTCTACCCATATCATTTCCATTAGGGAATGAATTTACATGTTGGGTTTCAACAACAAAAAAAAAATTATTCGATAAGGTACTATAATGACAAGAAATTAAAAATCTACAAAACAATTTCTTAATTAAGTGATTCAAGTGTATAGCAATTGAATGATACTATACCTATTCCATACTATTAGTTGTAATGTTACAACAACTTTTATAAATTTGACCAAACTTACAATAGTTTAATTTTAACTAACTTTAAATGTCATTCTTTTTTGAAATGGGGTGAGTATATAGTGCAACTCATGTGCAACTACCAAATACATTTTCCCTAGAGCATCTCTCCAGAAACCCCAAATCGGGGCCCCATTTCAAATTTGGGTGCTTCCCCATTTTTTTTGGCCCCTTAGTCACCCCCGGCATAAAACCCGCTACCCATTACCCGAACCCAAAAACCGGACCCGAACCCCGAAAAACCCGAACCCGCGGTTTTTAATTAATCGGGTTGAGAGCTCCGCACCAAAAACCGAACCTGCATGTGACACAAGTATAATTTGGGGAAAGTGAACCCGCCGCCATCACTTTATCATTGTTTTGTTTGAACTTTTGTTCTTGTCTCATTGTATGATGTGTTTGACACTAGCGTTTTATTGGCGCTTGGCAACTTGGTATTGCCATGGGTGAAGTGAAGGTAACCGTAACCTGTGTGATTGTCAATTTTATTTGTGAATGTGTCGTTTGCACTTGCAACTAAATTATGATGATTAAGTATCCTAGGCAATGGCGAATGCCTCAAATTTAATTATTTATTTTTTCCAGTTATAATTCTATGCCAAATTATATGATGTTTGAGGGTTTGCTTTGATTCTATATATTTGGGTAGAATGGGTTTACCCGAACCTGAATTTGCGGTACCTAATGGATTTTTCGGGCTGATTTCGGCGCATTCTATTACCCGAACTTTTTAAAACCAATTACCCGACCGGACGGATCGGGTAACCCGAACGCCTAGGGTGACCCCTTAGTTTGCATCTACTCCAGTAGAAGCCCTCAAATAAGAGCCCCAAAATTATGACAATAGTCACTTGCAAATGGGACCCGCCTGTCATTGACTTATCTCACTCCCTCCTCATCCTCGTGTCGGTGTGCATCGTGCTCGCGTGTCCGCGCGACGGAAGGTCGATCCGTCTCCCGTGTGCTCGTAGGATGGGCAGGAGGTCCGCGCAAGGGAGAAGCTCGCACCGAAGCGGGGAGGAGGCCATTGCGCGGCTTGGACGAGCGGATCTCGCGCCAAGAGGGAGAAGCCCGGGTCGGGAGGGTTGGAGATCCAGCGGGGAGGAGCCACCGATGTGGGGTCTCGTCATGGAGGGAGCAGAGGGAGCCACGTCCATGATGGCACGAAGACCTTCTCTGCCGCCTCGTACGTGCGCTCCTCATGGTCCTCAACGTCATCGTCGTAGCCAGGTGACGGGGCAGGCGGCGGAGCAGGGCATGAGCCTCCTTGACGGCCCCCCGCCGTAGACGCGGCAGAGGCAAAATCCCTAGCACCGCCGGCGGCCCGGCTATCGAGATGAGCCGGGTCGGGGAGGGAGGAGCCAACGTTGCACACGGAGGATTCGCGGTGGAGGCAGAGGAGGAGCATCGCGTGCGCAAAGGTAGAGGAGGAGGAGCGCCGCGTGGATGGGGTTGGATTGTTGGCCCAACGTAAATGGACCCCGGCTCATGAATTTGGGTGCCCACCAAATTTCGGGGCCTTGTTGAAGTAAGATTTTTGGCCCGAACCCCATATTTAGCTATGGGGTTTAAGTAGGGCCCCCTATTGGAGTTGCTCTAATGTATGTATCAATTAAGGAGGGTACTACTCCCTTCATACACAAAAGAATGCAATTGTAACACAATACCAAGTTAAATTATCTCGGGTTTTACCAATGATAAGTAGAAAATATTAATATCATAATATCAAATAAGTATCAATAGATTATTTTAAAAAGATATACATTTTTATATTATATTGTTTGTATCATTAACATTAATTAATATTTTTACACATGTATTTGGTCAAACTTTAGATGTGTTAATCAAGATCTATCTAAAATTGTTTTCTTTTATAGACAGAGATAGTCAAAATTTGTAACCCACATGTATATCATGTACTACGCTCTCATTGTAGAACGTTACTACGCTCTCATTGTAGAACTCCATACATATCTCTACAACATAAAAAGAACAAAGAGGAGGCATTTTTTTGGTGCGACATTTACTTTGAGTCTCGCCCAACCGTCTCTCCATGCGAACCTTGAATCGTGCATACGACCTAATAAAGGAAGGAATTAACCACGTAATAAAAGAAAGAATTAATCATGCAATAAAGGAAGGAAAATGAAACGAATCGTTCATGCTACCTCAAAAAGGAAGGAATTAACACGCTAGAAAGGAAAGAATCGTTCATGCTACCTCAAAAATGAAGGAATTAACACGCAGTAAAGGAAAGAATTAACCACACAATAAAGGAAAGAATTAACCATGCACGTTGGTTTTGCGATAAAAGGGCTTTTTCCTTTTTTGAGCTTGCCTGAGAGAAAATTAGGATACTAAAAATAAAAAGATCCGCATGCATCCCTCCCCATGCCCGAGCGAATTTAGAAGGTTTCACGCCCTCCCAACCCGCACGTAAATTTGGAAGGTGTGATCCCCTCAACCCATGCGAATTTGGAAGATGCAATAAATTCTCCAAGGTGCGATCAATCACACCCTCCGCACCCCCGCAAATTTAGAAGGTGCGATCCTCTCCACCCATGTGAACTTGGAAGGTGCGATCAATCACGCCCCTCCCCACGCCCATGCAAATTTGGAAGGTGCAATCAATCACTACCTCCCCACCCGAAATTTGGAAGTTGCGGTCTCTCCGCCTCCCCACCCGCACACAAATTGGAAGATGCGGTCTCTCTAGCCTCCCCACCCGCACCAATGGTCAAGTATGCATACACAGGTCCTTGATAATATTATCTTAGGCGAATTACGAAGAAGCCCATAAAATAGAGTTTAAAAACCCGTGATATCCATGATTGATTGTGTTACTTTCACAAAACTTGTTTAGATTAATTGTCACTTTAATATTATTGTTTAATTTTATAGTATTGTTATCTTATCATGCGATCCATGTGTTTTTTATATAAAATTTAGTTATCCCGAACTCCGGGTGTTTAACTAGTTTTCCTTAATTTCCAAGGTTACCAAGCTAGTTGTTTTCTACAATACAGAAAAAAGACTTAAAAAGATTAGGAATCAACACGTGATAATTTTACTAAGTCAATAAGAAAAACGTTTATAAAAAAAGTCAATAAGAAAAATGTTTATAAAAAAACTCAATAACGTTTTTCAGTTTTTTAGCAGAGTTTTTCAATTTAATTTAAAGAACACGTTCACATTAGATCTAATGGTTTAGCCCATGGGCTTGTTAAATAAAAAGCTGGAGATCTTTTTGGCCCAACGGGTTAAACACGCTGGGCCTAGGCTAGCCCTCCGAAAAGCCAACGGATCTTGCTCGCCGCGGGGGAAAAAAAAACTTCAGTTACTCCATTCCATGGCTGATGGTTCTCTCTCTCTCTCAAAAAAAAAAAAAAAAAAAAATCCTTGCAGTTGCAGCGCCTGATTTCCCTCTCCGCCGCCCCCCGCCGCGCCCGAGGACCTTCAGCAACCTGCGGATCCTCGAGCTGCCGCAGGAGGCCTCTCCACTGGGCGGATCGGGTTCGCCTCCGCGGGCTGTTTGACGCAAACTCTCTGGGGGGACAACGGGCCGGGTCTCCCCGGACCCAGCGTCGTCTCCAGCATCACACCCGCCATGGTTGCCTCGTCAGCACGATGGGGGCCAAAATGTGGCTTTATCCTTTCTTTGTGCCGCGAGGAGATTGGAGATTCTAGCCCAGGCAGAGGTTCTCATTCGGTAACATGCTGTCTGTTGGAGTTGGGTGCTCGGCTCAAACATTGTGACATGTATAATTTGTTTTTTTCTTTTTTGATTTGAGGCAGGCATGTACAGCTTCGGTGAAAGGGTTTCAGACAAAGATCACCGTGCAAGAAGCCTTATGGAGGCGATGGTCGGTTTGGGCCTCTGGGGGCACTCATGTCTGGTCACTGCAAGGAAGGTCAGATGAAGCTGTGTGATCTTACTAGGAGAGATGCTAAGACCAAGGTGTTGAACCAAATGAATTCTCTGACATATTGTTTACATACACTTCTTATAACTGGGTTCTGCAAAATAGGGGACATGGAGAAAGCTCACGAAGTACTTTTGTGACCTGAGCGAAAAGGGTTTGGTGCCTGATGTTTTGAGATTTAACACATTGATGGATGGTTATACTCTTAAGTTCCATCAGATTTGAAATTGCAGAGGGATTTCTGATTGGCATGGAGAGTTGCAGCATATTAGTTCCTAGTCTAGTCACTATAGGAGATGTTGAACAAGTTGACAGTTTGACAAAAGAGATGCTTAAGGAATTAAGTTCATCACTGTATAATTTCAGAAGGAACAGAAATAGAAGTTGAAATTTCCTGCTGGCAGTGCACAGGTGGTTAGTTATTCTTTTCTGGAGCGATAGGTGGAACTTGCATTGAAACAATTGATTTCATGTTATGCTGCAAATGCTTCAGGAGGGACCAATGAGTCCTCATACATGTGAGGTTTGTTTACCCATTTCTAATTCAGTATTTCCACGATCCTCTTGAAGTTTTATGCTTCCCTCCATACAATCAACTATGTAATATGGAAATCAATGAAACAGAGTGGTTTGGTGTCGGTCTGCTTGCTGATATATACTTTTCTCCTTATTTAACTGCCTAACTAAACCATATTATTGAACTCAAGAACATCTGAATGCCGCTGTTTTCTAAGTACATCTGCAAGTGCCACCACTGCTGTTTTTCTTTGAGATTTTAGCAGATGACCAGATCTCTTAATTATACTTTCTTATATTTCATACATTCCTTTTTAGGTAGCATTTTACCAGACAATACATATTTATAGCTACGTCATACTAAATCTCAAATTATTCAAAAGGCAGAATGAGTGGCATTGGAAGAAGGTACTGAGCAATATCTTGAAGTACAACAGATACGAAGGAACTTTGGGTTCACTGAGTGTAGTTAGACTAGTGATTCCTAATAAATGCTTTCTGTCCTAAACTGTCACACTCTTACAGATGTTGGATGGTGCTTAAGTTAGTTCAGTAACTTACCTTTCTGTCAGGTGCTTCTTGTAAGCAACTATGTTGAACAATCAGTTGCAATTTTGTCTGTTCAAATTCTAGCAAAATGAGCAAAGGTTTCAAAAACTGTTGCTAAATCTGTACATCGCCTAAGATAACATTATCTGTTATTCTGCTGTTGTTATTTTAGCAAGGTTTCACCTTGCTATGAGGTTGTAAAGAACTAATATTCATCGCAGCCATAGGATATCTGGATAGCTAGTAATGGAACAAACATGTATTTAGCAAAGCAAGTGTCTGTTACATAGCAACTTTATTATAAATATGTTCAGAAAGCCATCAATTGCTCCTGTTGCTCTGGTTTTATTGGCAGTTTGGCAGATGTGATTTTAATGATTGTGAAATTGGATCATTGGTGTTAATTCGGAGGCATAGTTTGATGATTGTATGATAGTTTAGTTATGGCTGCAATCTTGCAGGAACCAACCAACTAAACTGAAAAAAAAAAAAAAATCTTGTACTAGATAATTGATAGTAGGTGGCTCTAGTACGATACTGTGGCTACTAATTAGTGACCACAATAAGTATGGCTGCTAATTACTGAATTTATTCCTTATATGAATGAAGGGCATGTTTGGTTGTTGAGCAAGCCTTTAACCCTGCCTTGCCAGGCACAAGCCAAACCTTGCCCACAGTGGCGAACTGTTTCTGCTCGTTCACTTCATGAGGAATTGATGGAAACCACATGCCCTGAGGCAAGCCGGCAAGAGAACAAACATGATTTTTGCACCTGTTTCTGGCTTGGCAGTGAGGTGAGTCTTTCTGACGCAACACGGCCGAGCCATATTGATAATACATAAGTTTCTTAATCTAATATACAATAGCTGCTTGCTACTGCAGGGCATGGTAACATTGTAGTATATAGTGGCTCATGCTTTGCACTGATGCCTAAGATGATCTTTATAATCTTGTGAAATTCATGCCTGTAAGTAATCTGCATTTGTACATAATCTAAAATATATTTATCGTGAGGATCTTTTTTTTATAACAATGCCGAGGATCTTTGTCTATTTCTGGAGAGTCTTTTGCAGAATTTAATAAAATTTAAATTGCAATATATTCCTTTGAGTCTAATTTTGACTAACTGATTTTGGTCTTCTATGCTCAAATGTGTGAATAGTGAAGATCATAAACCAAAATTTATCTGCAAAGCTATAATTTAGAACATTATCTATGAATATTGAATACTGATAGTATTAAGCCTACCACTTGTATCTTAATTTCCTGCATTTCTATTCCCCGCAATTAGAGGTGCCTTGGCTCTCAAGTTGATCATGAGATGCCTTGGCTCTCAAGTAGAATAAACATCTTGCTATATAGCAAGGAATATGCTATTAGGATTGGGCAAGGAGCTCTGCCTATATAAGCAGCAGCCACCCCCCTTTGTAAGACAAGCTATTGCATCTAAATTCAATCCAAGTGGCCCATGGGTCAAGCTGACCTTTGGGATTTCCCAATCTTGATCCATGTTTGGCAACAAATACATATATGAATACCTTACATTTACCGTAAACTTGTTTGCTAGTTTCAACATCAGAAAAATATAAATGTCATGCTACCCAGGGTACATGTATATTATGAATTGAATTATTCTTTTTTTTTTTTCTTAAAGGAAACTGAAATTTCTGTGCTTAAAATCTGGATTATCTAGAGTCTAAATACTCGTAGTGAGCAATATCAAATCGTTTGTAGTGATTCATAAAATAATTCTAAAAGCCTAGATATTTGACTGAAGCCTTGTTTCAGCAAACCAGCAATAATTGAAAGATGTGTCTTTGTCAGAGTATTTATATGCACCTAGTTTTGCAAGTGAGGCTAATTTTCATAGCTTTCTGATTAAAATACATACATTTCAAGTTTGTTTTTACATGAACCACAAACTTATTGTTATACCATGCCTTGAATGACTTTAATATCTGCTAAGTTTTGCTAGAATCTGCATTGTCATACTGGAAGGGCTTTGCACCAACACTGAATACTGAATGTGCATCATTATATATTCTTGGTATATAGCATCTTGAAAATACTTATGCAATTTTTTACATAAATGGTCCCTGGAAATAAAAGCAAGATCTTATGAAGTTGCATGTGAGAGCAGTGCTGGCACTTAAATTTTCGGACCATAGATTTATTACAAATGTGGTACATAATCAATATAGGTGGAAATGTGGAATGTAAAAGAAAAGCCAGTGTAGTTTAGTGAAGGCTCAGTGTTCCAAGGTACATGATTTGTAACTGGCAGAGTAGAATTATATTAGCAGAAAAAATGTATATGGTTATCAAGACCCTCCAATCATGGAGACTGTTATATCTGGATGGTCTACAGTAAACCAGGCGTCTGGAGCTTAGTGCACATAAGTGATGGCTTAAACTTTGTGCAGCTCTGGTGTCAAGTGGCAACACTGCAAGTCTTCAGACTATAGCATTTGATGAACAGATCTGCTTTATACTTAATATCCAGCACCATTGCTGAGGCTTGTCAGCTTGTTGCGGAGCTGGTATTTTCTAAGGTTTTTACATCTTATTAATGGAGAATGGATGCTAGTCAGTGCTTCTGAGTTTCAACTTCCATGAGGCGACCCAGGTTAGACACTTCACCTGAATTTCTGTCACCTGTCTATTTACCAATTGCTCATTACTTATTCTTCTGACTATATGTGCATTCAGCTCATTAATATATGATATAAAACACTAAACAAGTTTGGTATTTGGTTTAAAGATATAGTTTATCATGTTTGAATGGTAACTGGCACATCTAGGCAAAAACCCCATAAATAATACTAATAATCTTTGAGTTTAACTTGCATAGTTCATACAACTAAAGATACTTTTGACAGATAAGGTATTCTGCATTCATAAATAGCTAAACAAATCATTAGTAATCTCTACCTTTCACCTCTGTTTGCGGGTGTGGCACATGTAGTCTTGTATTGAATCTGATCTTGCTGATCTTGTGATCTGCTCATAGTGATTACTTTAGCATGTGAAGAGTAAGATCCGAAAGAGTTTAATAGTCATGGTACTTGTAGTGTCAACTTCAATTTTCAAAATCCACCAGTGCTAAATTACCATCAGTAGGTGAATTTTAGCTATTAATAGCAAGGGTACTGTACTAGTGTAATAGTGAATATCTAGTGAAGCCATGGTATAGTGTTTCTCTCTCACAACAAAACAACACTAATAAAAAAAAGTGTACTGTGGGGACCCCCACAGTCTTTTGCCGTAAAAAAAAACAGCATCAACCGGCTTATCAGCCGCATAGTGCAAACCTTTATTGGAAAGCAGCCATGCAAATTCCATGTTTGAATTACACATAATGACTAATTAGAAAAAAAAAACATTTTCAGAGTACATGATCCCAATTTCATTCTGCAAGTCTAGATGACAGTTCCAATGTGTTCGCCTTATTGGTTTATGAGAATTTACATGACAAATTTAAAGTAAAAAAACTTTCCAAGATGAGGCCTTTAGTTTAGTCTAGAGTCAAATCAGGAGGAACCCGTAGCCATGTGCCATAGCATCTGATCCGCATCTCGCAGGCCGTGCAGTATTGCTAAACAAGTGTTCTTTTTTGGAACCACTAAACAAGTGCCTTCTTGAATCTTGAACACTGATTCGGCACCCTAGAATACCAAGCTCCTCCTGTGAGTTTCGTGTACGTTCTGGTTACTTTTTTAGGTAGAGTACTTTTGTTTGTTTAATAAGTTTTTGCCCTTTTGGGGATAGGGGACAAATTATTATCAAAGGAACACATTATTACACAGGAAAAAGGGGGTTGAGTTGTGTAGGCTCCTTCCAACAACTGATATGCTACCACCAATTCACTGCAAGAAGCTACTCCATTTCTTTTTATGGTAGGCTCCTTCCAACAACTGATATGCTACCACCAATCCTTAAACTCTATATAGTATCATGTGTAGCCCAATAGTACAAGCAAAATATGAGAAGCAATAGACTTTTCATCCATGTTTCCACCGTTTAATGTGAATGTGTTACTAGCTAGCTGTTTACCTTGCAGACATACTGTTCTTAACAGCAGCCGACATATTATCGTCTAATAATAAAATGGGTAATGGCCTCGTGACAATCAAAACTACCACATGAAACACTGGCTTCAAATCCAAGCGAGTTCAAAGTCAAAGCGAACTTGGAATTTGCACCCATGGCCATAAGTAAAAATGACTATTTTTTTTTCTAATCTTGTTAGGTTCAGACTGATTGCACATTAACCATCTGATATCGTCTTCTTGATAGATGTGAAGTCAAGGTCTACTCACAGTTTGTTATGGATGCAGTACAGGTGCCCCCAGTCCCCAACTGGGCAATTTGCCCATGTTACCGGTTAACTCTGATCCCAACTATCTCCCGCCGAAAACAGGCGAATCTTTTATATGTTCGGTGATAACAGTGACAAGTGGGCCTTCCCACTGGTCAATATATGTATGTCCATAATCAGGGAAAAAAAATGAGATTCCTTCATACACGTGGCACTTGCCTTCAGACGACTTTGCATGCAGTGAGCGCCTATATATGTCCACCCCATCTTCCTCCTACCATCCTGTGCAGTCAAACCGTAGCAAGTTGAAGAACTAGCAACAGCAAGCCTAGTGGTGCTCATCTAGAACTAGAAGGGTATACTTACATGGGGTCCTTAGGCTTGCTGTTACTAGCGGTCGCCGGTGTGCTGGAGCTCACCAGAGCCGACTCCTGGAGCGGGGGCCGTGCCACGTTCTACGGCGGCGATGATGCCTCGGGCACCATGGGTGAGCATCCATCTATGCATTGAGCAGTTGGAGATGTATTTGGCTCGTTATAGCTATTGGTTGCTAGCATCACAACATGTTGATCTTTGTGTCTGACTCTGACAGGTGGAGCGTGTGGGTATGGCAACCTGTACAATGCGGGGTACGGGAAGAACACCGCGGCCCTGAGCACCGCGCTGTTCAACAACGGGCAGAGCTGCGGTGCGTGCTTTGAGATCCGGTGCACTGGCAGTGGCAACTGCCTGTCTGGTTCCGTCATTGTGACGGCCACCAACTTCTGCCCGCCCAACTACGCGCTCGCCAACGACAATGGTGGGTGGTGCAACCCGCCACAGTCGCACTTCGACCTCGCCGAGCCGGTCTTCACCCAGATCGCCGTTGCCAGTGCCGGCGTCGTGCCTGTCCAATACAGGAGGTACCTACTTGACACACCAATCAGCTAGGTGGCTGCTCCAAGTTTGCTGGTAGCTGATGCCTGTGCGATGTTAATTTGTGCTTGTGCAGGGTGGCGTGCGTGAAGCAGGGTGGCATCCGGTTCACCATCAACGGCCACTCCTACTTCGTCCTGCTGCTCATCACAAACGTGGGCGGCGCTGGCGACCTGACGGCGGTGTCGGTGAAGGGCTCGGGGACGGGCTGGCTGACCATGAGCCACAACTGGGGCGCCAACTGGCAGAGCGGCGCCCTGCTCGACGGCAAGTCACTGTCGTTCCAGGTCACCGCCAGCGATGGCCGCACCCTCACCTGCGAGAACGCTGCACCAGCTGGCTGGAGCTACGGCCAGACCTACACCGGCAGTCAGTTCTAGCCGGCCGGCCCTCCGGCCGCCTGTGCTTAGCCGGCCACGATTATTATCATCTTGTGTGTGTGCGTCGCCGGAGGAGGGCTCTGTTTTGAAGCAGCTCGCTCTAGAGCGGCAAGGTCTCTAGGCTCTCTGCAGCGATTAGGGGCTTGTGACTTGACGTTGTTGCGACTAGCAAGGCATGTGCGTCGTCGCCACGCCAGCCACCGAAGATGGGGGCTCTGGGCGTTTTTTACTTTCAGCAGACGTACGCTTTGCAGGAACGCTTAATTAGGGTCAGGGTTTCGACTTTCGAGGCATGGAAAATTAATTAATCAATGGCTGGCTGTGGTGATGAGCAGAAATTAGCAGCTCGTCACCCGCGCCGTGTACCACGTAATTGCAGCTTTGCTTGCTTGAATCAATGGAATTTAGCCTAGTTGTTCTCTTCCTTCTCGTTTCTTTCCACCAAAATTGTTAAGAACAGTGTCATGCCACTACTACATAAATGATTTTGCACGATGTTTCTAAATGATTTTTTAACCTGCTAATTGGTCTAGGACATTTGAAAAACCGTCATGGAAAATGGCTTGATTTACCGTGATGGTCTTTTTTCTAATTAACCGTGGTGGTTTTAAAACTGCCATGGTAAATGTATTACCACCACGGATCGTGATCACCAAGAAGACTGTTAATGAAGGCCGCAACCGTCGGCACCGGCGAAGGAAGGCCCATCTTAACCATGATTTAGAGCCCGTCGGTCAACTATATGTGCCATCGGATGCTATAAGGAAAACTTAACCCTAACTCACCCAACTCCCTCATTTCCCACTCGTCTCTCTCTCCCTCACCCCAACCCTTCTCTCCCTCGCCATGGTAAATCCCCACTTCCCTCCTCCCCTCCCCATTGGATAATTAGTTATTTTATTTAGCCATTTCCTCCCTTCCCATTTATCCCGACGGCCCGAAATTTTGTTGAAAAGTTGGGCTCCTTTACCTCCTCGACCGGTGGCTCCCCTCCCTCCCCATTTTCTTTTTTCTCCTCCCGACCAAAAAAGCGGCATACGGCTCCCCTCTCCCCTCCCCTAGTGGAATAGTGAACGGCCAGTAATTTGACATTTGTGCACGTTGGATTTCTGATCGGCGGCTGAACCCAAGAAATACTTAGAAGCTAATGATGCCAAACACAGTTGGAACCTCCTCCCTAAGCGGTCTTTTATTCTTTTACATTGGATATAGAAGATGGCGCCTTTCTTTGGGCAGATGGTCATCAATCTATCATGCCATGTCATTTGCACCACTTCCTAGACCGATAAGTTTGAAATGTGTCGGCATTGAAACCAACTATCACAAGTGAAAAATAATTTGGGGGCTACAATTCATATATACCTAAATAATCAATTATTTAGCTCTTTATCCTTCTAATTAACGACAATTTGGCAAGCATCGATCCTACGCAATTTTTTTACTAATCAAGATGCAAACCATCCGCAATTGTGTATGTATTCCCAGGACCCTAACTTTGGCCACATTTAGCTAAATGCTTTCATGGGCCCGTTAGGGTTCAATTTGGATTTTTCTTTTTTCTTTTATTTATTTTTATTTATGTACCGTAGCGGTCATCCGTGCCAATAAAAAACAAGCCAAACTACAGAAAATCTTACTATTTTTCATGACCAACCCCCGCCCAGCTTATTTATAAGAAAAACCAAGACTCTAAGGTTCTAAAAACCGCCACGGAAAAAAAAATTGACCGCCACGAAGTTCATCTATGTAGTAGTGTGCTTTGCCTGTTCATCGTTACCATGTTTCCTCGGTTTCAATTGAATGTGCTCTGTTGAGCTAAGGCCTATTAGCCGCTAACAACTAGCTGACTAATTAATAGCTAGTATTAACATGCTAATTATGGACTAGTCTAATTATCAGCTAAATGGTGTATGGATCCATTAGCCAATATATGGGATGCGTTCGTCAACTCTGCCAAGAAGACGACCACCACCACGACTGATGGCGCGAGTGAGATCACCACGAAAACTGCCGTGAGGACAAAGATCGGATCGAATAGTGAACGCGGAACGGTCCAGTAATTTGACATTTGTGCCCGTTGGATTTTTGATCCCAGGGCACCCTCTGAGATGGATTCCAATAACAAGATTGCTTGTGAACCTAAGAAATACTTAGAAGCTAATGATGCACAAACACAGTTGGAACACTTGAGAAATAAGTTTAGAGGATCATTTGGTCTTTTACTCATTGTTTAATAGATAAGGAAGATGGTTGGATAGAAAATTTCTTTGGGCAGATGGTCATCAATCTATATCATGCTATGTCATTTGACACCACTTCGTAGACTAATAAGTTTGAAATGTCTCCGTCACTAGAACCAACCATCACAAGTGAAAAATAATTTGGCGCTGCAGTTCATGTATAATAAACTATTTAATCAGTTTATTTAGCTCTTTAAATCCTTCCTAACGACAATTTCAAGCAAGCAATTCTAGCACAAATTTTCACTAATCAAGATGCAAACCATGGCAGGAGAAATTGTGTATGTATTCTCAGATACAAGCCATTATCTATTTATCTTTGTGGCACATTTACCTAAATGCTTTCATGACTAGGATAACAAGTTTCTACCTGATTTTAAGTTATATGTGAGTACAAATCAAAAGGATTAGTTCATTTGAAAGTGGCATGATTATATTCTCGAGTTCTCATGGATGAAAACAACTGTATAATATGCGGGTAAAGTGGGCTGCTGTCTATCGTGACTCTATTATGGCTTCAAGGGAGCGAAGGTATGTATAATTCTTGTAACATGAGCACTCCTATCAAGCAGGGTATACAATTCTTATACTTGCAGTCGGCTCTGCTAAGAAAATACATTTTGATGGAGTGCCAAATCAAGATAATAACATTATTGTGTTGGTTTGTAATGTATCCAAAAATGTCCCTAAGTTAATAGTACTGTAATTAGCACTTTCTACAACCTGGGTGCAATAATATTTAAATTGTATTGCAAATGACTTTTTTATTGGATAAATAATTCTTTTTTCACATAAGCATAAACAGAGAAAAAAATTAATCTCTTTTAACACAGCCATCTGACAACAATAGCTATCACCAATTGAACTGCATACATACAGTGAAAGGAACGTACTTGTGAACATCAATCGTATTCAGGACAATCATATACATTTCAAATAAGAAAATACACTACTGCTCAAATTTTGATCTGAGTTTACTTTCAACTTGACCACTAGAATCAGTATAAACTCTCAGATTGCAAACAAGGGTACAGTTATATCAAACTGCAGTCCTATACGACCACATATGTTCAAGGTTTTATATATCTTGGGGCCAACCCGGCAACCCCTGCCCATCTTGCATCGCAATTAGGAAACCAAAGTTTGTGGAACCCACACAAAAAATGAATAGACATCGGTTACCAATATCAACCGAGGGCAGCTATTTGAATTTCAAAACCTTGCCGTTGGTGCGGATCAACCAACGGCCTAATCACCCTGGCCACGACATAAACACCCCTCGCCGCTGCCGGCCTGCCGTGTCGGGACCGTCCCAAACCTCCCCGCTCCTCCTCCGCTCCCCCAACTGGCCAAGGGACCTCCTCCGCCGGCGAGACCCACTTCCACAATGCCGACCAACGCCGCCTCCCGCCGCTCGTTCTCGTCCGCCAAGCGCCCCGCGACTGCGGGAGGGCGCCGGCGCGGGACCCAAGGCCTCCGCCGCGCAGGCCAAGAAGCGCGTGGCGCTCGGCAACATCAGCAACGTCGCCGCGCGAGGAGGGAGGGCTGTCGTCGTTGGCGGCGGCGGCCTTGGGAATGTCGCGCCACCCACCACCAGCGCGGTACGTACACCACTCGACTCTGCCCGCCGTCAAGGATTGTTGTGGGGGGATTGGGGAATTTCTTGCGGAACTCGTTGTGCATTCCTCGGACTCACCCAAGATCCCTGGAGGGGCATGGACATGGGCAGAATGGTTAGCGAATCGGGCGTGCCTTTCTTGCCTTCAGAGACGGATAGATCGACGACATTAATTTGTGGTTTCTTGGTTGGGGATTTCTTGATTTAGAAATGCAGTCTATAAAAGATCTCTGCAAGGATTGAGATTTTGTGCTACTGTAGGAGATACCCTGCGATTTGGTTTTTTAGCCATTCGCCGCTGTTCGATGCCTCACCTCTTCAGCATTCCCTGAATACGTTCTTGTCCGGTTTGTATTGGGGGTTTAGCTTATGATTGACGTCATCTCTAAAACATTCTCTAAAACCTTAAACCTGCAATTTTGTGATTTCCTACTGTTACAGTCAGTATTGCAACTTTATTTAGCCCTTGCTTTTTGTTTTTTGGTTGTCATAAAAAGCAGAGAAACCTTCAACGTTTCTTACTCTTGCCCATGGTCCATGGACGTTCAGAGGGACAAATGTGTGCACCTGGTCCCGCTCCCGCACAGCAGTCTGCAGGTGCAGGAGGACGGCGGCGGTTCCGGTTCAAAACGATTTGAACCCAAACCATCCGCAGCCCCTGGATGAGACAGGACGCGCGGCTTGGATCCGTCCCCGTTTCAAACGGGTGTTTCCCTCCCTTGGCTGCCTGCAGACCAAGACAGCTGCACTTGAATTTGGCGTGAACAAAAAAGGCAAGGGCACGAGGATTTGGGGTCTTTCCAAAGCCGTTTGCCGGAGGAGGTGGACCTCCCTAGATTGTTGCACTGTCACAAATGAGTCCCCACACCACCATGTCCACGTGTGCATCCCTGTGCTGGCAATCTTGGATTCTGGTCATGGTCAAAAGGCTAGAGTAGACCTTCCATGTCATTTTCGAAAGAAAGTTCCTTGGTTTTCGCAGCGTAGCAATCTTTTGTCTTTGTTTGCTTTGCAGTCTTCCCTTGTTAATATTATATTATACACTGCTTCTGTAGCCATGCTATTATTTTTGTGCACCTGATTAGAATAGATCCCAAACAGAGGTTTCAAATGGCTGATTCATTTTGTTCGAATCTTATGCAGAAGCTGAATTCAGCGGTACCCTTGAAGAAGCCGTCTTTGGCAAGTGCTCGGAGTGTGAGCTCCAATCGGGGTTCTGCTGTCAAGTCGGCTTCCATCAAGCCACCTCCACCAGTGTCACGCCATGGCAGCGCGACAAAAACGGCATAATGCTCCTCTTCCTCAAGTGCCTACCATTGCCGATGTGCCAAGTCGCGCTCCAGCCTTGGTATCCTGCACCGGGTTGGTGTCTCCTGGACGTTCAGGAGATTATGGTTCAACTGATGAGACCATGTCGACTTGCGACTCCATGAAAAGCCCAGACTTTGAGTACATAGACAATCAGGATTCCTCGGTTCTGGCGTCATTGCAGCGCCGGACAAATGAACATCTGCGAATATCAGAGGATAGAGATGTTGAAGGTCTGCTCAAGTTCATATAAGCATTTGCATTTTTTTAGTGTATTTTGTTTTACTTTTTCGTTGATTCATCAGGTGTGTATGGCCTGCTTTCATTTTGCAGAGAATAAGTGCAAGAAAAATGCCATTGCCCCAATGGAAATTGACCGCATCTGTGATGTTGACAATGAATATGAGGATCCACAGTTGTGCCCCACTCTGGCTTCAGACATTTACATGCACCTGCGAGAGGCTGAGGTGACACATTCTTTTCTGAACTCTGGGGCCGAAATGGCTTCACTTGAGCACTGAACATAAGGAATTTTGGGTTCACTGCCAAATAGCTACATTGATGCAACTAAATAAGCTGTAATATTAGTTTAAGTGTGTTAGATTATATATATAAAACTGCAGTTCACCAGTGTAGGTTCTTTTTATGTGAAGTTTTATTTCTGGTGTATTAGTGAAACTTGATTTGATCCAAGGACTGTCTATGTTTTGTGCCAAGGAAATTTGGGCTTCACTTGATCTGCAAATACGTTAAAGAGTTCTAGAAAACTTTGTTTCTTCCTTGATTTCCACTAATAGTGCTTTACTTTCTGGCAGACGAAGAAAAGACCATCAACTGATTTCATGGAAACGATTCAAAAAGATGTCAACCCAAGTATGAGGGCAATCTTGATAGATTGGCTTGTGGAAGTAAGCTTTTTCTGCTAAAAATAAGAAAACAATCTTGTCATCTTTCCATTGTATTCATTGTTTTTCCCTCATGCAGGTTTCTGAAGAATATCGGCTTGTCCCTGATACTTTGTACCTGACAGTTAACTACATTGACCGTTATCTTTCTGGTAACGAAATCAATCGCCAACGGCTGCAATTACTTGGTGTTGCTTGCATGCTTATAGCTGCGTAAGTTTCTGCTTCTCGTTCTATCTATCTTTGAGTTATTATCCTCAGTTACCATTACAACATTAGCGTACTGATTTTGGCATGTTGGGAACTTCAAATTCAGAAAATACGAGGAGATATGTGCACCCCAGGTAGAAGAATTCTGCTACATAACAGACAATACATACTTCAGAGATGAGGTTTGTGATATGTTTACTTCCTATCATTCTTTTTTATATATAAAAAAAGCATACTATATCCAATAGTCCCTTGTTTATCTCTGTCATTAATAACTTGTACGCTAACAGGTTTTAGATATGGAAGCTTCTGTACTGAATTACTTGAAGTTTGAAATGACAGCACCTACATCAAAGTGTTTTTTGAGGTGCTTTTCTATTTTGTTTCATTTTAGCAAAACTTATGCTGATGATTATACTAATCTAACTTACCACTAACTCGTCTTCTTCTTTTTTGCTTGCAATAGGAGATTTGCTCGTGCTGCACAAGCATGTGATGAGGTACTACTATATAGTCAGCTTCTGTCTACTGGAAGAAATTCTTATTAAAGTTACAAACATGACAATAATTCACTGACAATTTCTCTTTGTACAGGATCCTGCTTTACATCTTGAGTTTCTCGCCAATTACATCGCTGAGCTATCACTACTGGAGTACAGTCTACTCTCTTACCCTCCATCACTAATAGCTGCATCGGCTATTTTTTTGGCGAGATTTATACTACAGCCCACAAAGTATCCTTGGGTAGGTGGAATAATCATGTTGTTCTATCTCTATATCAGTTGCCTAGTGAAATGTCTTGCGAGATAACTTACACATCTCATTGTTATTTGGGAGCAGAATTCCACACTCGCTCATTACACACAGTACAAGCCATCCGAATTGAGCGACTGTGTAAAGGCATTGCATCGCCTTTGCAGCGTTGGTTCTGGGAGCAACCTTCCAGCAATCAGAGAAAAGTACAGTCAACATAAGGTAATTGGAACTGGTCCCAAATTTGTCCAGTTAACAGCCCTTTTCATAGTACTAATGGGATCCTTTCCCTTTCCTTCCTCAGTACAAATTTGTTGCAAAGAAGCAGTGTCCACAGCAAATCCCTACTGAATTCTTTCGGGATGTGACATGCTAGACTAGAAACCCAGAAGTAACTCCAGTTGCTTACTGGATTCTTCTTGATGTGGCTCAAATGCCCGGTGTAGCACAGCACAACTATGCAGGTGGTTAGTTGATGCAAGTGCTGATGACCCAGGTTATTTCAGGTGATTACAAGGGTGTAGATTCTAGATAAATGTGACAATGTTTGTGGTCATGTTAGGATATTGATGTGATTTTCTTTTCCCTGCTTCCATTCTTTTTGTATCTGGACCAATGTTTCCAGGCGCTTGTAAATCGGAGTTGTGTAGTAGAGCATAATATCTCGTAAGTTAACTGAAGAAAATTTGGGAGCAGGTTGCTAGAGCATGTATATATGAAGATAATAGCGCAAATTGTAGGCTGCAACCCATCAGCCTGATGGAACAAGGGCAAACTGATGAAGGTTGGGTGTGTTCTACAAGAAAAATAATGAACTAATACGATGTGCTTATCTTGTACTGCTAAATCACTAGAATTGTCTTCTGAGTACCTGCATCTCTATTTCTCATCTACACACAGAGACGAGTAGACATGTGGTCCTCGAATCAAATATCCAAATATATATAGTAAAAGAAACGAAATGTCATATACTATTATTTTTGAAATTTGGAGTATTTCTTTTAGCTAACAAATATGATAACCTATAATCTTTAATTTTTTATAAATTTTTATTATTTGTGTAGTTTTAAGAAACGGATGCAAATAAAGTGGTTGGTTCCAAATGCCCATAGGATGTTTCAGAGATGCACGCAATATCCAAAAGATCATAATAGGTTAGCGCCACATCCACTACTCAACAATTCACACCATTTCTGTCACTTCAAATGCAGAATATACAAATAAATCACCTCGCTCCAATCATCGAATACTATATCTTGAGTAACTTAACATCTGAATCGGTACCACAGTGCAATTTAAGCAGGTCGAAAAATTGTAGACTGAAAGAATGCAACATGGAATATAATATTCTTGCACACACATTCATATTCCAATCTGCATCTGCATATTGAGATGCCAAATATAAGCTTATGTTGGATGGCTATCAATGGTTTTCTTTCGGCAACATATGTGCCCTATACAATACAACGTGCAACCCCCACCACGATTTTAAATCTTAGGTATTCCGGTGGGAGGGTTTAGGTGAAAAAAAAAAAAAGATTGGATCTAGATCCAAAAAACTGGTTGCAAATGTTGCATGTTAAGGTTGGTTAAATCCTCCTATGTTCATGTTGGATTACCACAATGGTTTCACTGAATAAGTGCCAAATATAAGCATGTTGGATTACTACAATGGTTTCACTGAATATATAAGTGCCCTATACAATACAAGTGCCCTATAAAATACATAGGAACAAAACAAACCTTCTAAACATAGCAGCAATTGTTGGAGGTGGTTACCTGAGAGGCAAGTTAACTGGAGAAAATTTTGGGACCAGGTTGCTAGGGCATGTACATATGAGGATAATAACCCAAATTCATAGTAGACTGCAATCTCTACTACAGTGCATTATGTGTGTTAAATTCTGGATGATGAAGCCCCATGCACAAAGCCAACAAACATCTGTTTCACAAATTCTACATTTGTCAACATACCTCGAGAGCACATCAATATATGTTCTTTACAGGAAAAAAAAAAAAACATCGAATATGAAAACATCCTTTATGAGAATATGTGGTGGTGCCGTTGGGCACAGATGAAGTTGTTGGTACTGTTCAGTGATGGGCCCGTTACGGCTCATTATCGAATGGGCCTCTTACACGCAAATCTAGGGTGCTTCTTATATGGAAAAAACGAAATTTGGTCCTATTATTTTTTGCGAAAGTTGATTTTGGTCATCAACTTTCAAAACTATAATCCCTTTTTCAAACCGTTTCAGATTTGTGTCCCTTTAAGCGGGGTTTGGATGGTGGTTTCACTACAGTAACTCCGGTTTGCTACAGTGACTTTGGTTTCATTTTTTTTCTTTTCTTATTTATTTATTTTGAATCTTTCAAAAATCATAGTAAATCCACTACTCAAAATTCATAAAATAGAAAATCAATTTTGTTGGACTCCACATGAGTAGAGCTATGCAATGAATATATAATATGGTATACTTTAGTACAAAGTTTTTGCTAGAAGGTTTTGCCTTTTTCTTTTTATTCATTTCAAAATCTTTAAAAAATCTTAGTAAATTACAGGAAAAATTATAAAATAAAAAATTCAATTTTGTTGGATTCCACATGGGCATAATAACACACAGTCTGTAGTTACCGTGGCTCTTTAAACTGGGTTAGGTTAGCTAGGTTTTTGTTGGTCGACCAAATGCACGCACAATAAGCCGTGAACCCGATCGATGGATCCCGCCAATAAATTAAATAGTACACCTATATATCTTTAATGTGTAAATATGCTCATGTGGAGTCTAGCAAAATTGGTTTTTCAATTTTATGATTTTTATAGTTTACTAAAATTTTTAAAAGATTGAGCTGAAATAAATAAAAAGAAAAATTCAAAACCTTCTAGCAAAAAAACTTTATACTAAAGTATATCATATTATATATTCATTGAAGCCCTCTACTCATGTGGAGTCCAACAAAATTTGATTTTCTATTTTTGTGAATTTTCCTCGATTTACTATGATTTTTGAAAGATTCAGCCGAAAATAAGAAAAGAGAAAAAACGAAACTACAGTTACTGTAGCAAAACCGGAGTTATCAATAGAAAATATGTCCCAAACCCGCCGAGGGACGAAATCTGCACGGATTGAAAAGTTGAGGGATACTTTTGTCCGGTTTTGATGTGCCCGTACGACTCGTTATCGTATTTTAAAAAAGTTGGGGAACCGAAACTAGACTTTTTCCTTCTTATATATGGGCATGGAAAGAAAAGGATAACCTGTTTGGTTGCCCGTAGCCGTAGATGGGCCGAGTATATACAGTGATGCTCCGGAAAAATGTTCTCGGCAGTACATGCTCCGGAGAGTGAGACGCCGCCGGCAGTCATGGTTGATGGCCGGAGAGGACACGATCCGCTGCCGGAAACTTGCCCTCGCCGACGCCGACTCACTTGTCTACAAGTGCCTACATATTACTGTACATCACTATCGATCAGAGAGTACCAATATATGCACCAGGTAGTCCAAGAGCGTGCGTCGATTTGCTTACTTTTTCCAGCCAGTTAAGTTGCTGACAAAATTAATCATCCGTGACCTACAGTATCATTTTATATTTTGTTGTACTTCAGTGGCGAAGTTTTGCTGACCCAATATCGTCGAACGACTTGTTGTGCAAAAGAAAGTGACATACACTGTATATATATAGATTGCAATGGACTTGTCTTAGAGCAACTCTAAGAGCTTGGCTAAACATAATGGTTAAATGTCATTGTTTAACCATTATGTAAAATATAAAACTTCTCAAAAAAAGAAATAGATGAACAATAGACTTGCTATTTTATAAAATTCGATAGCAAATGGCTATGGCTGGCTATATAAGCCACTGAAATTTCAAAAATACTATTTTATAAAATCATTAGCTCGTCTGTTTGGAGTTCAATTTTTTTTCTCTTAAAAAGCCATATATTGCCTAGCTAACAAGTATAGCATATTTCTTCAAGTTGCTCTATTTGGGTTCACATATGCATTGCATGCACGTTGCTTAGCTTCTTAGACCCCATAATCAACTCGTGTCTAGATGAGATTTGTCGTGACTGACGCCATGCATGCATGCAGGCTCAACTGATTTATATATTAGCTTGCTCTAGCACATCTGTTGTTGCTAGCTTAGGCAGCTTAGATTATTATAGGAGTAATTATGTATATAATTTGGTCTCCGAACTGAATAAAGGACCCAATTGCATCATGCACCGTTAGAATCTGATCCTCCATGCATAGCCTACTAACGACAAGCGTTTGCGTTAACCATGCGCCTAATCGCCATTAATTAGTATTTTTTTTCTAAAGTGGATCGGCGCATTACCTATTGTCGTCAAGAACATTAGGGCCGTCCTACATTGATATAGACACATATATTAGGTAGAGGGCATGTATGATTAGTTTTTTTTTTTCAGTGTGTGTGCTGCTTCCACTACTAGATCATGACCAATAATAATAATAATAATAATTTATTATCATATATCAAGGAGGAGCTCGAGCATAGCTTCCAGCGAGACCTGGATTTGACTCGTGAGAGCGAATTTAAAATGGATCTACATATTATTAAAAAAAATAAAAATAGTTAGGGTTTTCCTTGCTGACTTTAGTTAAAAAGGAGCTCGAGCCACCAAGTAATAGACAATGACTTTAATTGGCTTTTGGTTTATTTTAATAAAAAATAAAAATAATTTATTATTATATATAAAGGAGCTAGGAGTCGACAAGTAGAGCTCTGGCCAGAGCTCCGTTAAATAGGGCCAAATCATGTTATGTTCATCCAAAAACAAATAAGTTGGTCAGTAGGAATTAATCAAACAATCGACATGTTCTGCCCAACCAATCCAAAAAACAAATCATTCTTGGATTATTTTATGTTATGTTGATATTCATTTTCTTTATGCATGTATGTCAATAATAATACTGCAGTTAATTAGTTAGATTGTCTTATACAAGTGTCAAACATAATAAGGGAATAAATAAAAAGTGATAAAGATACAAGTATCAAGAGACACTTTAGTGCACGACATGCCAAACTTTGCGTCGACACATGGCTGGTCCGAGTTCCTAGCTTTTATTTTTTGTTTGTTTGCTTTTAGCTAATTTAAGACCATATAAACAACGAGTGTGCCGTTTAATTAGCCTTTATTAGGTCAACAATTGCTGCGTTTCATCTCACACTGGTACAGCTCTGATCTCTAGTGCATGCTTGATCATGACAGATAAGCTAGGGCCCAAAGAAATTGAGCAAATGATGATACAGCCGGTTGGGGAAAATGAACAAGTGTGCCACTACTCGAAACTCACATTCTTCTGTGCGTGCAAAAACACACAAAAAAAGAGGCGAATACCTTGAGAAAAGGTCTGAGTCTGTCATAACCCAAAAAGAGATCGCGGAATAGGGCCCAACAAGGGGAACCGCCGCCGCCCTAGGGCCCAAGGCCTGGCCGCTAGCGCGCGCCTCTGGCGGTCACGCCGCCATCGTCCGCCGTAACGGCGCGCCCGCGTCGGTTGCCGCCAATTAAGTAAGGAATATTTAAGGAATAAAGATAGGAATAAAATAGGGAATAAATAGGTTGCTTGTAAAGAGGAATTCCAATCTATAAGGAAACCTCTAGATCTATCTTAGCATGCAAGTCTCTCTCGGACTATAAATACAAAGGGGCATGTAGTCACTTGAATCTTAAGAAGAAATAAATTAAAGGGGTAACTCCCAACAGCTCTCCGACCCTAGGCTCTCTCTCTCTCTCTCCCTCTCACCCACGCGCGCCGCCACCCCAAAACCCGCCCGTACGGTCGTCGCCTCCTCGCCGCCCCGGGCGGCCCACGCGCCGCCTCCGCCTCGCGCACCCCCCCGCCCCTCCCCTCTCCGTTTGCTTCCCACCATCAACGCCCGACCTCGTTGCCTTCCTCCTCTTCTTCCTCCTCTCTACTACTCCCAACAGCCCCGCCACCGTCTACACCATCACCGCCGTCGTCAAGATCGCCCGTCGACATGTCGATTCGGCCCAATCTAGCCGGGTTACGGCGGCCCAGTATCCGGAGACCAGGGCGATTCCCACCACCGGCGGCTTCCGACCACCACCAACGCCAAGATCGGATGGACGACCACAAGATCGTCGAGCTCGGATGGGGGTTCTACGAGCTTGCTTGTCTCATGAGGAAGATGCAAGCCAACTTCACCGCCCTCACGGAGATGCTCGACCAGCCTGCTACGGCGACCACCAAGGCGACAACCCTATGGGCGACGCCAACATCGACGACTGCGCTTCGCGGCAACGCCCGCGGCTTCAGCGGTCATGCCGCCGGGCGACTCCCTCGACGACGCTACTACCACGGGCGCCACCGACAACAACGGTGTCTCCCGGCGTCGCCGGCGTCGTCCCCCCACGGCGAGCACCAGCCACGTCAACCCCATGAGCGCCCCGGCTAGCGCTATCGGTCGGTCGAACCGGAGGCTACCACCGACGTCCACCGGTGATTCGACGAAAAAGCCTACCCAACTAGGCCAATGTCTCACCGCTACTATAATGGTACGGATAAGTTCCCGGTCACTACCAACATCATCTTTGACATTGGGAACATCCGAGTACCAACAAGGACGACTCAACGACGTCGCCGGACGTCGGCACCAACGTCGCCAATCTCAACTCCGGCGTCCACGACATCTTTGGACAACAACGGCGACATGAACAACAACGCCAACAACCGCCCAACGGGGACATCACACGCTCCACAGTCACCGGGCAAGTCCATCCCATTCAACAAGGAGCTTCTACCTCTATCACCCATGCTCCAACGATGTCGCCGGCGTGCGTCAACCAAGACGTCTTCGACCTCGGCATCATCGGCGAGAACAACGACACCCCCTCGGCGTCAACGACATCCTCGACATCGCCATTAACATCGCTAGCCACAATGCTTGCGGCATCGGCGACATCGACAACGACAAGGACGCTACCATGGGCACCATGAGCGGCAACGGCGTCCTCGAGGATGCCAACGCCAATGACGTTCCCCCGATGTCGACTACGTCTTCACCATGCCTACCATCGACAACAACTACAAGGGCATCAACCATGACGACATCCTCGCGGCCAACCTCGACATTGGCAACCACGGCGTGCCACACATGGGCGCCCGCGGCCGATGAGAACACCGATGCCCCCCCTCGCCACCAAGGAGACGGTCATTCACTTTCGCCGACCTTCGCCGACGATCTACTACACACCGCTAGACATTTGGCCGACATCGACAATGGTGGAGAACACCATCAATCAAAGCTGCGGCTCCAAAAAGGCGACATCATCGATACCACGCAAGCGAGAACATCGTACCACAAACTGCCAAACGGCGACAAACGACACTCCTCTTTCTTTGGCTCCTCCGCATCACCAAGGCGCCCGCGGGAGAACGGAGACAACATACTATGGTGCCCCACTCTCGGTTTTGGGATGTCCTTCAACGGCGACACCAACAACCATCGCGGCGTCGACTACGCCGACTTTGGCGGCGGGGACGACTCCAAGGCCATACCAGTTGGCTCCCTTGTTCCTCAACGACATCTACATCGATGGACTACGCCAACAAGCGTGGGCTGCAATACACCGAGAGGCACCTACCGAGAGAAAGCGGCGATCCACCTGCGCCCAAGACTTCGGCGCTTCCATCTTCGGCAAGCCTCGACTTGTGAGCTTCACCGGCGACGACAAAGAGGTACATACCACCCATCAACCTGCTACCTCGACGGCTTCGTCACTACCTCGGAGGGGCTCCCATCCTTCATCAAATGGCAACACGCAATTGGCGACAACCTACTTACCGCCTCATTTGGAACCATCAAGCTCCAACCGGGGAACAGCGGTTTGGACGCCCGGCAATGGAGATCGTCTTCCTCGGCAAACATCGCTACTACGTCCGCGGCCTTATCAAAGGTAATACAGGGGTGTTCGCAGCCGGCAAAGGTCGGCGTCTCCATCTTCGCCCGGCACATCAACAACGACAACGGTCTTGAGAACGACGGCCAGCGAGGGGGCCGCTTGTCGGCGGGGGGAGAAATGTCATGACCCAAAAAGAGATCGCCGAATAGGGCCCAACAAGGGGGGGGCCCGCCGCCGCCTAGCCCAAGGCCCCTGGCGTATGCCCCTCCTCCCGGCCCGCCGCCATCGCCCGCCGTAAGAACGCCACGTCGGTTAGCTTCGCAATTAAGTAAGAAATATTTAAGGAATAAAATAGGGAATAAATAGGTTGCTTGTAAAAGAGGAATTCCAATCTATAAGGAAACCTCTAGATCTATCTTAGCATGCAAGTCTCCCTCGGACTATAAATACAAGGGGCATGTAGTCACTTGAATCTTAAGAAGAAATAAATTAAAGGGGTAACTCCCAACAAATTGTCCAGCCCTAGGCTCTCTCTCTCTCCCTCTCACCCACCCGGCGCCGCCACCCCAAGCCGTCGCCGCTGGTCGTCGCCTCCCTGCCCCCGGCGGCCCACGCCCTTAAGCGCCGCCTCCGGCAAGCCCCCTCCGCCCGAGCACGCCCCGTAGCCACCCGGCGCGGCGCCGCCCGCCCCCTCCCTCTCCACTGCTTCCCACTATCAACGCCGACCTCGTTGCCTTCCTCCTCTTCTTCCTCCTCTCTACTACTCCCAACAGCCCCAGCCACTGTCTACACCATCACACGCCGCCCGTCAAGATCGCCCGTCGACATGTCGGTTCCGGCCCAATCTAGCGGGTTACGGACAGAGTCATTTTGAAAATCCCAATTTTGAATTCATAAAATAAAATCACATAAAAATGACCAAATAATGGCCGTAAGAATACAATAAATTGATAGAGTATGATTTTAGAAAAATTTAGGAAAAAGAATCATCAAATTTGAAGTTAGAACGAGGACGAAAAACTAGTTACAAGTTTAGTGAGATTAAAA
Organism: Hyparrhenia diplandra; assembly: GCA_015847255.1. Classification (NCBI taxonomy): domain Eukaryota; kingdom Viridiplantae; phylum Streptophyta; class Magnoliopsida; order Poales; family Poaceae; genus Hyparrhenia; species Hyparrhenia diplandra. The sequence goes on along the minus strand of JADLZK010005372.1, from coordinate 38,559 downwards.
AGAAAAAGGTGCGTTCGTTCATATGAAGTTAGTATCAGGGCTTTTTCATATGAAGAGTGTGTGTTTATATTTTTTTGTGTGTTTTATACAACCACACGAAAAAATTGTCAATTTTTTCCGTGTGTGTATTCTCACGCGCAGAAATTTTTGTGTATTCTATGTGTTTTTGTAGTTTTCTATGGGTATATTTTAAAAATGCACAAAAAACTAGAAACATACAAAAAATATATTTTTTTTCCTAATTTTTCTGCGTGTATCAAAAAAATGCATAGAAAAGTTCTACACTCATAGAAGTATTCGAGTTTCCAATAGTGTGCATATATAATTTTCATAAATACAATTTTAAAATCCCTGCTGTGTAATTTTGAAGTTTCTAAAATTAATTTGTTAGGGAGCTCGATCTGGCGGCACACATTATCAAGAAAGTTCTTATGTGAAATTTTCTCTAAAAAAATTCTTATGGGAAACATAAATTTTGCCCCATCCGTGAACCTAAACAATGATTTAAACGTGTAGCTACTCCGTGGTAATAGGATTCTATATGATTTAGGGATTCATCGAGTGATTTTTTTTTAAAAAAATAGAGGTGTGCTGATTCCGATCGATATGAGATGCAATCGAGCTACAACGCTTAATAAGCATGCATGAAAGCTAATGGCATCTGATGGCATTATTCCATCCTTTGACCATCTCTTTGTTATGTCGTTCTTGATGTGTAGGAGTGCTAGCTATAATTGCCGTTAGGTTCGCCTCAATCAATTGCCATTACTTAAGCTACTACTTTCTTTATTCGTTGAACAATCATGTGTGTGCATATTATCAAGCAAAAGCTATATATGATGTAATGAAAACTATATATTTATTTATATACGTATGCTGCTATTATAATATTTTATGGTAATGTGATAATGAACATTATAATGCATTGTACCGATATGATGGATGTGATTGTCTAGCTGGCTTCCATCCCCAAATAACTGTCTATTTATTCTTTTTTTTAGAAATAACTTTAAATAAATATATATTAAAAAATACTAATAATTATGTTACATAATTAGTATCATTTCTTTGAATCTAATTTTTAATAAATTTATTTAGAGATGTATTTACGAGTCAAACATACGGCACGGAAAGCAAAAAAAACGATAGTTAATTTAGGACAGAGGGAGTATAGTCGTTAAACATTTAGTATGTAGCTTGCCAGGGGCCCAATTAGCTAGCAATAAAACTGTCCTAGTCTGAAAGAAATGTTAACTAAATTGTCGGGAGCAACTTTTCGTACATGCAGAAATGACAAGCTAAGAACAGCACAGTTTGTATGCAGTAGCTAGGTAGGATTGAGAGCAGAATATGATGATAAGACTGAGTCCTTGATTTCTGTTGCTTCAATCAGTTAATGCCCTAGAAACTAGAATGAATTCCATAATTGCTATAGCGCAGAAAAAACAACATGTTTGCGTGAAGAAATAAAGGATCTATTTATGTTGGAACGAGAGGGAGTTTATTTATCCCATTGTTCAATTTGGTCCGACGTCAACTTAAAAGTTGGGATTGGGATCGTTTCTAAAACTGCAAAATATAGCGGTACTTGGTATGTTTCACAGTAGTGACATATATATGCAGATGCAGAAGATTAAGAAGCTTGTTCATAATTCTAGTACATTTTTTTTTTTGCGGAACCATTAAGAACACTATAAGAATTTTGGCTTTGCGTGACGGTTTGATTTACTCACGGACAAGCGAAAACGCGTCACAGTTAACTAAACGTCATCTAACCCACGTCTTACATTTTTGAACCGAAATAGAACGGTCACAGGTTGTTTCTTTTATCCTCATGGATAAACCCGAGGGCAACTATAGAAAGAGGCTATGGTGATGAACTGAACTGTCATGGTTTTTTGCCACGTCAACTGTTGCCATGTCATTTGGTGATGTTGGATCTGACGTGGCTGCCCCCTTGCTTCATCATTAGTAGGCTTTCTATGGCCCGTTTTCTTAAATTAGCTTCATGTAAAGCCAAATTTCTTGTAGTGAGAAGCTTGTTCTTCGTATGGAAAAGTTGTGAATTATTTACTATAAAATTATTTATGGAGACATATGCCTCTTAAGATGTGAATTAATTTTTGGAGATGGCCATTAGAATAACCACCACTGTTAATAGGTATTAGAGACGGAAGATGCCCACCTCTAAAAATTGATTTAGACCCGGATGTCAACTGCCTCTATAAGTGCTCTAAAACGATTGCCTCATCGATGATTAACAGAAACAGTCGTCTTAAGAGAGGCGTGTGTTTGCTTGATAGGAGAATTAGGTGTATGACCCTAGAAAAACACACAGCTTAAAGTTATTTGACCCTTTTTTCAATCAAATTTGGCTATGTGGCCTCAAACTAAATTTTATTTAGCACTATGGTCTTCCGTCCATTTTGGGCTATAGCGGTGTTAAGTTAGGGTAAAAGACCGTTTTTGCCCCCAAAAACAAAAAGAAATTAGCTTAGTGTATATTATATTATGTACTTAATCACATATATGTATGTGATTATATTATGTACTCAAAATATACAATAAATCAAATAAAACTATTTTTTTAATTTTTCATCAGGGGCCCCTGGTTTAACATCGTTAGAGGTCCAAAATGGACGGAAGGCCATAGAGCTAAATAAATTTGGTTTGAGGTCGCAAAGCCAAATTGGATTGAAAAAAAGGGCCTAACTAAGCTGCATTGTTTGCAGGGTCATATATCTAATTCTCCCTTGCTTGATTGGAGGCCATCGTGTCATTTATGGAGACAATCTCTAGATGTGCTCGCCTCTATTAATCAAAGAGTTGTTATCTTCTAATGCTAGTCTCAGTGGGAGTTTTATGAAGTTTTGTATGCATTTAGAAAGCTGCCCCGTAAGTTCTTTTGATGACGTGACAATTTTTCATAAGAAGTAGTAATCAGTTTCATCGGGACAAAACTCTCTATGAGTTATGAAATTAAATGTCTTTAAAATTATATATAAAAAACTCTATTGGGAGTACAAATGTTTTATCCATGTTTCATTTTATTCTATATGACATGATATGACAATCATTTTATTCTATATGACATGATATGACAGTCTTGTGAACAAGACTATGAACATTAATACTGGCCTAATTGAAATTGTTTTTCTCGCGCATATATGAGATACCTACTGGGACATGAGATAGCTAATAAGGAGCCTTAACAATCTATTCAAAGCTCTATATGGTGAACCCGAGGGTCGGGATCGAGCTCGACTATAGGTTAACAAGCACTGTGTCGATAGCTCCCTCCCCTCCCTCCGAGCGCCCCCAATGGGCGACTTCGGGGCGACACCGCCACCACCGAAGCACCCCCCCCCCCTCTTCGGCCCCTCCCCGGTCGTCGCCACCACCCTATCTTGTCCGCGGCGGCAACTGCGAGCGCCCTAAAAAAGTGGGCTGCCCGCATCTCCCTCCTCCTCCTCACCTCCCCCCCAACCTTAATACCACCACCCACTACCCCCCCCCTATCGGCGCACCAAGCGGCAGCCATGGTGACGGCCGACCGGCTAGATCCTTGCCCCCCGTGGGCGGAATTTGGTGAGATCCGGCGCTCCCTCCCCTATGGCGCGCTTCCCCGGCAGGCGGCCCCTCTCCAGCGTACGGCGATCCCTCCCCGCGTTTGGGCCCTAGATCTGCTGTCGGCGCCCCCACCCCCCCATGCGTGGTCCCCGGGGTGGGCCTGGTGGGTCGGGGTTTTAAGCCCAAGGCCCTCTGGTCCTTCCATGCGCGGAGTGGTACCACCCTTGACCTAGAACTCGCTGGTGGTGGGCGCCACTGTCTTCAACGTCCCCGCGCGGCGGCGGCATATCCAACAAGTGGCCATGGCTTCCCGCGGCGTGCCGGCACGCGACCATCCCTAACCTAGGGGCCGGCGGTGGCGGGCAGGCTACTTGCCTGGGGCCCGCTGGGTCTCAGGTGGTTGGTTCCATGGTGCGGCGGTTGCTGGGTCCGGGCGCGAGGGGATGCCTGTGCAGCTCATGGTGGAATGGGCAAAAAAAGCTCGGCTTGGCTTTGGCGGGTAGATGGCGGTGACGCTTAGAGCGCCATACCCCCCCTAGGGCGTCATTGTTCAGCCGCATGCAGCTGCACGGACCTTGCAAGTTCTAGGCTAATGCCCTGCCTCAGAAGCCTCTGAGGCCAGCGACGATGGTGCCCGAGGATTCGCTTGGTCGTCACCTCCTTCTTGAAGTCGCCGTTGAAGAATCTACTATGGCTCGTCTCCTGGACTCCGCTTGGTCGCCGTGTTGTGCCTGTTTGTGCTTTATTTTGCTCTTTGCTTAGGTTTGGCTTTGGGGTCAGTGTAGCTGCAGCTGCTGCTCAGGCGGCTGCTTTGCCGCCATTGTTGCTTAGGCCACCCTGGTAGATGCTTTGCTGCTAAGGGCGTGGTGGCCCCATCCACGGATGCTTAGCCACGTTGATGGTCGTCGTTTCGGGCGGATGTGCCGTTGTTGTTGCTTAGGCCCCCCTCTAAGGTAGATGCTTTGCTTGCTAAGAGCGCGGTGCCCCATCCACGGACACTTTGCCACGTTGATGGTAGTCGTGTTGGGCGGTTTGCTTTGTCGTCGATGTTGTTTAGGCCCCCTGTAAGGTAGATGCGTTGCTGCTAAGAGCGTGGTGGCCCCATCCGCAGATGCTTTGTTGTGTTGATGGTTAGTTCTGTTGGATGTGTTGCCACCTTGGTTTCGGGCGAATGCTTTGTCGCTGTGTGTCGCCGCTTGCTCGTTTACACCACCCTGCTGCCTGTCATAGTGATGAGGCTTCTTTTATTTCAGGTTCAGCTAGCGGGGTTGTTAGGTGGAGGTTCCCCCCTCGCCTTTTTTTTGTTGTTTGTGTGTCTGTTGGAATTGCTGGTAATCTGTGGATCACTAGCTATGTTACACGGATACTTCAAGAGGGGTGACATGTCCGTATCCGATACTCGTCGGATACTCAGATGCGGATACTTGGATACACCATTTTAGTGGGTTTTATTTTAAGAAAGTGCGTATCCGCGTATCCGATACGTATCGTATCGGATTCCCATACCCGCACTCGTGTAACATAGATTACTAGTGTTTTCTTGTAATTTCCCACTCTTCTTAACGAAGTACGTGCAATACACGCTTTGGGAAAAAAAGATCGAGCTCGGCTCAAATACCAAAATCAAGCTGCGGCCAGCTTTTCCACAGGCGCCGTGAAATCTGATCAGAAGCTTGCAATTGATGTGAATATTACACACTCGGGTGAACACTAAAGTAACATATTATTATTATGCCCCATATTATACTTCGATGTGATGTGCCCCATCTGCATCAATGCTCCAACTTTCTTATAATGACAAACGCTACGAACAAAAGGGAATAGAAACTGAGCTCAAATGAAACAATGTGCTGGACGCAACTAAAATCAAAGTTCGCCACAATGATACCTGTTTGTTATAGCATTGTCATTTCTGTCATTCTTGCAATTGATAGGGAGCTTAATTTCCGCTAACTTTTGCAGATCGATCAAAGCCTAGCTACATGCTAGTGCGACCACCAAAATGCACCAAGGTCATGCCATTATTGTAATAGCAGGCCTAAACCTAATAAAATATATAAGAACACCTTATGTGTAATAGACCAAATTAAAAGTCGTGTACTAAAAAAATTCATGTTTTAACATGATAGACTACCATAGAAAACCGCATCACGTACCTGGAAAACAAAAAGCGATAGGTGATTGAACACAAATCTATATTATGAAAAAAAACATCTACTGAAAATAATATGATTTCTTTTTGTGTAATGTCTAATGACTATATGACTTGATGACCATCTCAAACTTTCTAGGTTGGGACTCCCCTTAGTGATCCAACCTGAAATAACCATACTATCTATTTTGTTGTAAAAAAAAAACATATTATCTATTTTATGCTAAGTGGAAATGAGATGCATGAACCAATTGTAGCAAAAAGTATCTCATATTGACAATTATATTAATTGATGCTTCCATCTTCCTACATCACTGGCCCCACTTTACTACTTAACAGCCGAACCCTCTCCATCTGCATATTATATTTGTGAGCAAACCCAAATCATGACACTATGGTCTATATATATGCATGAAGTCCTCAAGTGAGCACTTTAAATAAACAATTGCAAAAGGCATTGTTGGCAGTACTACTCAACTCCCTTTTATGCCGTTAACTAGCTAATAATAAACTTTTCATATATAAATCATAGCATAACGGAACAAAAACACAAAAAGTGTCATGACATATGTGTATGTGTCACCCTAGCTATATAAGCACTTGACCGTAAAGAGTTAAAGCTAGAACTGCTTAAAGAAATCAGGCTAGCTACAACAGTAGTGACTAGTGAGCCATAAAGAACAAAGGGTCCTGCCAAACTTTCCCTTGACATCCGGTGGTTGAACTCATGCACGGATGGCTTTGTTTTTTATTTTTTATGTCTGAGAGAGATTAGATTCTCCTAGGGGGTTTGTTTGTGCGCTTCCCTAGCTTGTATCCCAATAAGTATTTTATAATAAGGCTAAAACCTTTCCAAGGTCAACAATTGCTGCTCTGGATTATGTAAGGCACTGATTCAACCACCAATAGTCTCAGTGCCTTTACACTGCAAAATGCAAATAAAGTAAAAGGTTAAGTTGATAACTTCTTATTTTACATGTAAGAGCTGTGAGCTTATGATCCATGCCGCCATTATTCACACAGCTGACCTATATAGTAGCAAACTTCACGGAGCTTATTTAGTTTTTTACATGCATCAATGATAGTTGCTACTTGCATATTATAACAACAAGCAATAGCTACACGCTTACACCATGATTATAATACTGGTTAGGCATTCTAAATATAACTTATAATAATCCTTCATGATTAATCTGAGTTTAGTAAAAATTTCTCGTTGCGCACCACCTAAGGAACAAAAGTGGATCTAAAAAAGTGTACTTATTGTAAAGTGAAAATGGTGTTGTGCAAATGACGATGTGTTTCTCATTGATGAACAATGTTGTGTATATACAACTGACAGTTGCCTTGTCAGTTACTCAAAATGAAGAGGTGTGCCTATCTATGCTCAAAGGTGCCTTTATTTAAACGAAGAAAGGATGTCTTTATTTGGAGTCTAAATGCATCTGGAATCTTTACAGTCAAGTCCATACATGCTGCGTTAATTAACAATGGTGTTAGATCTAGTGTAACAAGATATTTTGCAAATTAAGGTTCCTATGAAAATTAAAAATTTTCTTTGGTACCTGAAAAAGGTGTGATTTTAATTAAAGATAATCTAGTTAGACGTAACTGGAACGGTGACAAAAATTGTTCTACTTGCCACCTTCTGGAAACAATTCAACATTTTTTATTGTTATTATGCCAAATTCTTTTGGCGCGCTGTACATTTACTTTTTGGTTTACCACCACCCTCTGCTATGAATGACCTCTTTATAAGATGGACAAAAACTGGGAACAAACAATATAATTTTTTGTTATTAACACCAGTTGCTGCACTTTGTTGGGAAATTTGGATAACTAGAAAAGAAGTGGTTTTTGATAAATGTTGACCAAAATCTTTCTTACAGGTTCTTCAGGGGAATGTCTTGGTTGTGACGGTGGGCACATCTGCAGCAAAGATGATGATCATCGGCGGGCTCACCGACCAAGCAGGACAGTACCTAGAGACATCAGCACTGCAATTCTTTTGTTCCAATGGATGGTTGTCTTCAGGATACATTGGTCATATTTAGCTAGAACTATATTTTGTTTCGGTTTCATGGTTTTGCAGACTGTAAGTGTGTGTTGGCTGCAGATTTTATTCTGGGCGCTTGGCATAACTCTGTAATACTACCCCGTCCATGAATAATAATAAAATCATATTTGAAACAGGATGCCAACTTATACAAATTTTGATCAACAATATATATTCAAATCATATACAAATTTAGGACTTCAAATTTGTACTAATGGATTTGTATTCAAAGTGCCACTGGCGACATTATTGATTTTTTTTAGCAAACGAAAATATATAGTAAGAGCAATTAGTAGTGCAAATATATTCTGTTTGACCTTTACATAGTGGGGTTTAACAAGGATCAGGTGGTCGAATAGCGATGAGAGATGCACAAAATCGATGCCTCGAAGAGGAGCATCAAGATCGAGCTAGGTTATGTACAGAAGACCATCATGCAATGCATCGTCGCCACGGCCTTTGGTCAATGGGGGTAGTTTTTTTTAATATATTTCTAGAGGCGTAATTTTGTTTTTAGGAGACATGCCTCTTGATTAACATAGGTGGGCGTAGATTGTCATTGTCTCCAAAAATGCACTCAGATTTTTAGAGACATACTCTCTATTGACGAAGACAATATCGTCTCTGTAAACATATAAACATAGGCGGGCCTCTCAAGAAGTTTACCTATGAAAATGGAGGCCATTTTCAACTGAGATTCTCTTGAGGACCACCTAGATATATATTAATTGAAGCAAGCCCACTATGCTAAGTATGTCAACTTATTAAACCCTAGAGAAACCACCACCATCGCCATTCCTATTCTCTCTCTATCCATTAGCCTGGATTTATTCCAGGATTTTCCGGCGTTGCGCATTAAGTGGTAGGCGACGTCCCCGTCGACAGCGAGACGTCTGTGGTGACTTCGTGAACTTCAAGATTGCCGGCTCAGTCCTTCGAAGGTGCTCATAGGGATAGGGTTTGCGTACGTGTGTTCATATTGGTGAGTGTGCGTGCATGTTGAACGTCTGTGTTGTACTGTGTAATCTTAAAAAAAAAAAAAAAAAAACAACAACTTCCACTTCCCCTCTATATGACCCTTTCCTTTTACCTGTCTTCCCATTCTCTCTTTACCTCTACTAGGTATAAAAATTGTGTGGGGAAGAAAAATCAAATATGGTTGCTACCCGTTCGGCCGCGTGCAATGGCGGATGCAAGAAGCGCTGGCAGGGGCCATGCCCCCACACCCCCGGCCTTACATGTCCAAACAAGAAATTTTTATTAGTATAAGTTTATACAAATAAGTTGCATCTGTTTGCTCAGCCCACCTATGAATAATTCATGGCTCCGTCACTCGCTGTGTGCCAGTTTGCGTACCTGACCGTGCCGCGTGGAGATGAGGTAACGACGACGACACACAGGCGCGCGAGAGCGGACGGCGTGGCGCAACGGCCGACCGGCAGGCTGATCTAACAACGCGCCTCCCCGACGGAAGCAGCAACCAACGAACGGGCTACTAGCTAGCTAGCGCGTACTACACGTACGTATGACATCTAACTGCCCTAACCGAATCATATACATTATTATGCAACACGCAAAAGAAGCAAGCAAGCAACTCCGTCGATCTCTCCTTATTGGACGGAACAGTATAGTAGGTCGTCGCATCAATCGTACACTAAACGTAGTGCGTGTCTCTCCAGCTAGCGCATGAAACATGCCACGCATTGCATCCTCCTGCAGGACACCGCTGGGCATGACAGATCTTTTGGGTTGAAGAGATCGAGAGGCAGTCTGGCCTCTGCACTCCTGAATAATCAATGGCCCTGATGAACCAAGGCCTTGTTTAGATGGCTAAAATTTCTAAGATTTTTCTCACTTTCTCTCCAACACATCACATTAAATACATCAAAAGACATATGTTTGGAGTATTAAATGTAGGTAAAAAAAATAACTAATGACACAGTTTAGATGTACATTGCGAGACGATTCTTTTGAGCCTAGTTACTCCATGGTAGGATGATATTTACCACTAGCAAACGAAACGTGCTATAGTGTACGATGTGACATTCGGTTCCAAATATTTGTCATCTAAACAAGGCCCAAGGCCAGCAGCAGCCTGCTGATGGCCGGCATGCAACAGGAGGGTGTTCAGGGTGAGCTCACACGTCATATCGAAGATACGCATCACATCGCATGAGATGTGCGTGTTCAGGGTGCAGGTGCATGACGATCGTCTCTCACTCAGTCGATCTCAGGTCTCAGCGCAGCGCAGTGCGCCCGAGACGCCAGCAGCACGCCACAGACGCCAACCCGTACACGACGCTCTCGTCGATCAACGAAATATAACTCCTAGTAGGTCCATCCATATGACACAACTTGTGAGTGTAACAGTAACAAATCCAAAGGAGACATCATCATGTACGTACGTATAGTATATATATACAATGCAATCAACTAATAAAACATGACAGCCACGAAAAACTAGCTTACTTGTACGAAGGGGATATCCCAACCATGCAAAAACGTGGGATCTGAGGATATGTCACGCGCGCCTAGCTCGCTTTCTGTTAACTGATCGAAAGCTAGTCACCAAAACCAAAAAAGATGGCCTTGGTACGTATCTTCCGTATGTATGTGTACGTACCCGAGGATCGAACTTCGTATATAGTTGGCAATCTGACAACTAGTTGAAGACTTGTCTAAAAAATATTAACTCACCATGTTAGCCAACTTAGCCTTCCTGTTTGGATGCACCGCTCAGTTGCTCCTTCCCCTCGCCACTGGACCTCCTTCGCTGAAATCCCTCTAGCCGAAGTGATGTCCTCATAAAAAAAGACCATAGATCATCAAGGTCAGGATCTAACAAATGGTCTGGCCCCTCTATAAATCAGGCTTTCCTAAGCTTGTCAAAAAAAGAAACAATATGGGAAATGGGAATGGGATCTTTCTATAGGGTGAGTGTGTGTGCGTGTTGCGTGGCCGTCTACATTGTAATGCATGTGTAATTAATTCTCAAAAAGGAAGAAAAAAACTAGCCTAATGGGTGAGGTAGATCAGCAGGGGACAGTTACTCAATTAGTGTGGGAGCATAGCGCGAGTGTTGTATTGAAAAAAAACAATCCAGGTAGCTTTCGATGGACTTAGACTATGAACTATATAGATTAGATAAGAACATAGGATCAAGAAAAATGTCAACAAGTAGATCTAGAGAAAAAGACGGCAAGGCACAACATGCCCCCAGGAGTCTTTTTTTTTTAGTAAAACAGGAGGGGAGTCCTCTACTGCGCTTTAATTAAACAAAAGAGATCCATACAACAAAGTTCAGGAAACAAAAAGGTAACAAAGAAAATAAAAAGAATTACACATAGCGCTCGATCCATGATTCAAGGTGAATTTGGAGAGAAGCTTTAGCTCTGAGCTTAACAAGAGCTAGTTCATGTCTGAAGACTGCTTTAACCGTTGCTAAAGACTGAGGCAAATGTCTGAAGATCAGGTCATTCCTGGCACACCAAATTGCCCAGAGCATAGCCGAGATAACTTCAAGAGTAACTGGACTTTGCAAGTTCTTCTTGAAGATCACGAAGGAGTCCAACAATATGAGTGGGATCTTTCTATAGGGTGAGTGTGTGTGTGTGGTCGTCTACATTGTAATGCATGTGTAATTAATTCTCAAAAAGGAAGAAAAAAAATAGCCTAATGGGTGAGGTAGATCAGCAGGGGATAGTTACTCAATTAGTGTGGGAGCATAGCGCGAGTGTTGTATTGAAAAAAAAATCCAAGTAGCTTTCGTTGGACTTAGACTATGAACTATATAGATTAGATAAGAGCATAGGATCAACAAAAAAGTCGACAAGTAGATCCAGAGAAAAAGACTGCAAGGCAGAACATGCCCCTAGGAGTTAGGTTAACCGAGGAAGAGTATGTAGTCGAGTAAGGACAAGTGGCATTAGGAAAGATACCCATTGCATAAGAGTGTATTGTTGGTACAAAGTAGAACCAAACAATGTTCCGGGTTAGAATCGCACGAGAGATTGAAGGGGTCTTTGGTTCCATGGGTTTTTTTTTGTGTGTTTAGATTAAAAAAGGTCACTAGCAAACTAAAGGGTAAGACTTTTTTTACTACTTTTAGTTAAATGTCCTAGAAGAACTTGATGGAGATTCTTTCTTTAAAAAAAAAAAAAACCTCCCTAGGACTAAAAAGAAGTCATATAGACTATTAAACCAAACAAGGTCTTATTTTAGAGATGAAGCCATAGTGTGGGTCGAGGATTTGGTTGCCTCTCTTGCCGTGTGTTTGGTTGGGGGTTGGGTGGGTTGGAGCCACTCCAACCCAGTTTTTGGGATGACTCCAACCCTTCTCATGTTTGGTTGGTTTGTTGGGACGGGGTTGGCTCCAACCCCGATATTTGTTTAGTTGGAGGAATTGGGATAGGAATGGATGGCATGTTCACTCCGTTAGTGGGTCCCACGTGTCATTCTCCTCTCGACGAGCACTTTGCATCGAGGACCCCGTAGATCTCATAAAGTAACTTGTCCCATATATGTAAATCCTTCTCTCGGCAATTTTACAAAGTGAACACACAAAAGATTTTAATTTGCATCTCAGTCCTTTCTACTTGTCAACACGGAGCAAAGGACGCGCGTGCGGGACGAGATCTGCCGCCGCCGCGGGCGAAGCTCGCCGGGCGGCGAGCTCCGCCTCCGAGGCGAGCCGCCGTGGGCGACCTCCATCGGGCGGGCGAGCCGCAGCGGGGCGAAACTCCTTCGCGGGTGACGACGAGAGTCGGGGCGGGTGAGGAACAACGAGGACGGCGTCGAGACGCGTGCGAGACGGAGGAGACGGCCACGGACGGAACTCCGGACGGGTTCACTCCGTCCCTCGAAATCGAGGAGCGCAGAGCCAACCCGCATATTGACCGAATATTCCCTCTCCGAGCCGCTCCGTTCCCTCGGCCCCTCATCCAAACCGGGTTCGCTCTCCGCACCTCCAACCAAACACACGGTTGAAGTTTTTTTAGAAGCGTGATCTCGACCTTCAAATACTGAGCCTATGGACTACTCCCTCCGTCCCAAAATAAACGACAATATGGGAAGCGTGCGGGTCAAACTTTCTCAACTTTGACTAAGTTTGTAGAAAATGCGTGCAACATTTAAATCTTCAAATAAATTTGTTAAAAACTAGACTTAAAGATCTTTCCGATGATACTAATTACTTAACATAAATATTTGTATATTTTAATATATAATTGCCGGTATTTTAAAAATGTTGACTTCCGAGAAAACGAGAAGGTCTTTTATTTTTGGGACAGAGGGAGTATGTGTATGTAATGAAAATACCCTATACGGTACCCACACGTACAATATGTGACGAAAACACACACACACACGATTCTCTAGAGTTGGCGTGCATGAGCTATGATCGATAGCTGCCACGTTCTCTCACATCCAATGAGCTGGCGCGCGCTACGGCCGATCAGTGCCGATCAGTGTGGGGTCTCACACTCACTCATTCAGAAGCAGGGAGATCGATGCGCCCGGGTACATGATCATCTGATACGCACTGTAGTCCTCGTGCGGATGTACGCGTACGCGCATGCAGAAAATGCATATGCATGCACGCGGATCGGAGATCGATGTACGTATATGTGGTCGTCATGCATACACGGGCCACGTACACCTAGCCGGCCAGCCAGCAGGGGCCAGCGGTCACGAATCTCAATGCACGGACTGGATTATACGTACGCACTCAATTAAGTTAGTAGCAAGCTGCTAGTACGTGCTAGTAATTAACACGTGTCAGCGAGTACCAGCTGCTTCATGTGAAACTGTGTGAGTGTGTGTGGTCAGTGGCAGCAGCTAGGTAGCAGCATTCAGCAGCAAGGCACGATAAACACAGGCAGGCAGGCTTGGCCGTGCGTGTCCCCTCGGCTCCTTCCCTCAGCTAGCTCGCTGCCATATCCATTCAACTCTCCGCTAGCTGTCCGACTGGCAACTGCGTATCTCACCGGCCGGGGGCTTGCTGACAGACCACTTCAGTTCACACTGCTCGTGCGTAGGAGTACGTACGTACTACGGCTGAGCACTGTTACACAAGCCGCCGTACCTGCAAACATTGTCGCATGGTAATGGCACCAGTGGTCAATTGTAAAATTTAGCAAACACTACATACACAACCACAATTAATTATAAACTTGTGTGGTAGTGACGTGACCTTCTCGATCTTAGTGTTTTAGTATTCAAATTTTAATATAAATGCTTGTTTTCTACAAAATGTCTCCTAGTGAGAAATCTCGTGTGCTATGACTAATCGTAGTGTTCTATTACTAAAAACGCTAGAAGAGTTTTGCCATTTTTTTTTTTGATAACAAGCATATATTACTTAACAGCAAAGCGCTGTTATGTGGGCAAGATTTGCTCACTTTACATGGTCAAGAGCTGCCCTGATAGGACAGGTCGAGATATGAGAAGGACTATGGCAAGTTACAACTCGATTTGAGTCTATATCCGTGGAATTCCTAGCCTGTCCTGCAAGAATATGAGTTTTGCCATTTTGGTAGTGATGCGTGCGGCTATCGCACGCCAACGGTTGCTGTGCGCTATAAGGTAGCTCTAGATATATTGGCTGGAGTAGTTTACTAGGGTGGTGATGCATTATGGATAAAGGGTCTCTTTGGCATGGATTTTAATCGATTCAAATTCACGCATTCACTCGATCATTTTTTTTCGCGATAACGCCCAGGCGCATTCACTCGATCAAGATAGGAGCTTATTGGGAGCTGGTTATTCTTTAGATCGAAGCCGGAGCGCACAAGCTTAGTTGTCTCATTCGCGAGTAATCGGCTCACAAGTTTAAGTCCGGGGAGGCCACGCTTATTGTAAACCTTCTCCTCCTGAATCGAACGCGCCTTTAGCATGTGTAAAAAACTCTCTACTTAAATACAATGATGCACAAATCTTTTGCGTATTCGAGAAAATTGGGAGCGGGTTATCTCTGTTCCCTCTTCCTCTCACAGCATTATAGGAAGGCCGACTTTTGTCTCTGCTCGACAGGTGTTGTATTGCAAGGATATTTGTATGATTGGATTGGTTGCATAAGACCCGCAGTAGCAATACAACAGGGAACATTTCTTTTAAGCAAAAATGTTTGGCTTCACATAAGGTTTCCATGACTATATGGAGGCAATATTTGTGGTGTTTCGAGCAATTCAACAAGAAAGTTGCCTATTATATTATATTAAAATGGCACTAGGCACACAACAATTTATGGGTTTTCAAATGAACCGGACAAGAGAGCCGTCTATTATATTAAAAAAAAATGGAAGGCATATATGTCTATATATTTCATTCTCATGACAAATGTGCCATCCAGATAGTTTACATTTCACAAATATAATACTAGTAGACATTGCAAGACTCCAACAATAATGCTTGGCCCCTAGCTATAGTTCAACTTTCTGACCCTTTCCTTTCCTTGTAGTGCCTTTTTCTCTCTTGTAACAAACAAAAGATGCTCTCTTCAATTTTAGCTCATGCCAGCTTCGCTTTCTGTTTCCCAGAAATGTTCCACTACATGCTCTTGACAAGATTGCAGAGAATCCGATGCAAAGGGCGTGCACACACACGGCCGGATGCACATATCACTGTTTGTTGTTGGGTTGCTAGCCTTGGCCCCCACGTACTACTACCCTGGCCGGTGCGTGCGTGGGATCATATCAATATCGATCAGTGGATGGATGGATCATATCGATGAGCCCTAGCGGCCTACCTCAGCTCACTCCCATGCACTCCAAAAAGGAATCGGTTGCTCACACATCTTTGCTTCCTGGGAGGAGAAATTTCCCTTGCTGCTTGCTTGCTTGCTTGTTGCACGACACACATGACCTTTGCTACCTTGGATGGATATATGCACGTCTCTCTCTGTCCAAAACAGCTTACAGCTGTGTGTGCTGGGCAACAGATCCACATCACCCCATTCTTGCCTCACAAATGCAAACAAACATGTATTCTTTTTTAGAATCACGCATATATTCTGTTTTAATTTCAGAATAGATTAAGATGATCATTCCAACCTTACTAGTTATATGTAGCTGCTAAATATATACCTTCTCTAAACCATTCAAACCAGCAAGCTAGGTCATTCTTTGATGCAGTGTTTGCAACTACTAACTAACTACCTAGTTGCGTACGTGGGGATTAGACCACACGCCACATTTATTAATAATCCGACGACGTCCTCCGATTCCTCCGTTTTCAACTGCCGAAATGCGTGGGGATTCTGTTATTCTTCAGACCCTGATGCATGCATGGACGATGAATGAATGAACCAGCCAAACAAACAAGTTCAACAACTGCCATGAAATGGACTGATGAATTATATATGATTAGTTTGAGAAACAAGCCATATAAAATTCCTAAGGATATATATACAACATAGGAACTTACTGTAAACGTACATTGGAATGTATTGTTTAATTATTTGCAGCTGCTTCAAGGGAGAATATATATGTTTGTACTATGAACAGAAATAATGTTTCAGATAGATGACAAGTGTGTACTACAGCATTGCTTATCATATAGTATAGCTTCTGGCCTGGCCGGCGCCGTATATATAGCAACAACGGAAGTGCAGTACTGGCTACATGCATTCCATGTGACCCGTCTCAACCACCTCGATCAGGATGTAAAATGCAAGATTCTCCCCTCGCTCAGCTTTGAAATTAAACATGAACAATAAACTGAATTAACAAGAATGTTTACGAGTTGAGCTAGTCGACAAGCATCTCAAACACCGTCGCTTTCTAGGAAACCCCTTACAAACTTAATTTAATAACTTCTTAATCATTCTTTGTACCATCTGGCAGAGCAAAGTGTACATTCATCTAGCTGATTAAACCTTTGTATATATGTGCCTGCAATATGTTTTTTCTTTTATGCTACAAGTTTTGTCATATGTACCACATATATACAGAACACTAATTAAATAAAACACAGCATGATGTCAAGACTCCGAGTTCACGCGTGCAAACAAAATGATTTTAAATGTAGGCAAGAAGATCCACAGGTGCATCGCTCCAAATTTTTCCAGACAATGATGTAACATTCTTTTAACCTGTTGCGGCGATTTCTTCTAGCATGGAACAAAGCATAGGATCGGATTAGGTATAAGGGAGATATATTCCACGTGTGGCGAGAGCATCTCAGCTATATATGTTGGTTAGTTGGAGCGTTGGAGAGCCGGCCTGTTGTTGGAAATAAAAAGTAAATCAACAGCATTGCATTGACACTGCCTATGCATGTTATTAGCAGCATCCAACTTGTTGCTGAAGCTTCACAATTGCTTGTAGGGGTTATTCATAGATAGACTCAAGTTGTTCCAGTGTGAATGTCATTGTGGGCTTGTTTAGATGCGTATATATTCACGGCAATCCATGCATGTGTGTTGGCACGGATTGAGGTAAATACATGGGCATACAAACACAAGCCTTGACGTGGGTTTCTAGCCGGCGGCATATATTTGAGGTCTTGTTGGCCGGTTTGCAGGGCACTTGGTCATACTTCAATGTTCTTGCAAACAAGTTCTTTCAACCAGCATATAGCTATGCAAACAAGTTCTTTCAACCAGACACTCATATATTGCAGGGCACTTGGTCATACTCCAGTCCCCGAGCTAGCGAGCAAGTTCCGGAAACACTTTGGCGACGTCGGATCGTCCGGCAAGCGACAGCGTCTGCTCGAGCTCTTCCCCTTGATGCGGCCCGGGGCGTTGGCGGCACCTGAAGGAGATTCTGGTCTGCAGCCGTAGCCGCTTCTTTCCACCCACCCTCGTCGCGCATTAGTTTAACTTTTTAGTACAACGGTACCGCGCCGCCGTTTAAGCCGGTGATTCTTGTCTGTGTGCTTTTGTACGCTTTGGCCAATTGTTTTGGCTAAAGTGTGCGACGTGTAAAACTCTGTTTTCCCTTAATGCAATATGTGTCAATGGGTACGCTTTCGGAAAAAAGAAACTATGCGAATTATTTATAGAATTAGGCCTTTATGATATATGGTTTGAGATTCAAGATTACAATCAGACTAATCAATACGCCACTGTACTCGACCCTCTCTACTCTAGGAGAAAAGGTACTGCCCATGTCATTGGCATGTATGTTTTCTACCCACTAATCTGTGGTTACCTTTTTCCAACCAAAAAACTGAAACTAAACTGAGGACCCAAAGCTAACAGCCTACCACTCTAGACCCTAGAAGTTCAATCATCATCATGGGGTCTTCTCCAGCGTACCTTAAAATTTCTCTTCCAACAAAAGGGGCCTAGTATACTAGCATGTCCCATGGCATATATACCTCGCTCTTAAATGTCCAAGTTAGTTTAGCGATAAAACCAGGCCGGCCTCAAGTGATTCTTCTGTTCTGTATATAATCTACTTATATAGTTTTCTCCAGGCACTTTGTTCTGTTAACAGAATTAGGTGTAGTGTATCTGACCAAGGATGCATATATATACCAGAACCAAACGGCGATGTGGATGCTGCTGTGTATTCTTGCAGTTTTATTTTCTTTTTCTGGACACTGTCACATTCACATAGTTGTTGGATCAAGACCTGTTCATCGATTTTTTCAACCAAAGCAGTTATCCCGTTTACCCGTTATAGTAGATGTCTAAGTTCAGATGCAAAATACATTTAAACTGTCATGGAGACACGGCATCATCACTTAATTAGTTGCCGTACGTTGATCCATACTACATCACCGTGGCGATCGATGCGATCGATCTTAAGCATAAATCCTTGCTGCTACTATGGAGCCTGACCCAGTCCATTCATGACCAACAACTCCAGTCAAACCTCACCAGAACTGCTAATCTCTGCACCAAACCTGTTGTAACCATGCTTTAGTTGCGCTTGCGCCTTGCTGACGGATGCCAACTAATCTGCTGTCTAGTGTAGTGTATTAGGGGGCTAGCAAGTAAGTAGCTTTCCCCCTCCTCACATGTCCATCACATCCCACTGTTTCTGAATTCTAAATCAGATGCTAGTTTTTTCTTTTCATTTCAGTTCAGTACAGTAGTGGGTAAAGAAGTGAGGCAGCTGCAGAAGTGGCAGCAGCAGAGCAGCGTGAATGTGATGATGTGGTGCTGCTTGCGCAAGTACGTCGTAACGGCAAGGGGGGCGTTGCAACAGCAGTTTCGCTGGCTTGCTTGCAGGAATTCAGCGGCAACAGTGCATCCAGCAACGGAACCCAGGAAACCAGGGAAGAGTGCAGTGCAGGTTAGTTTCAGGAGCCTGCTGGGGTTGGGAAATGGCACTTGGTGAAAATGACCTGTGCTGTGCTACGGGATGACATGGAGAAGGAACGTTGATGTCAGACACAGAGGATTGTTCTTGTTGATTGATCCACGCAACAACAACAACAAGAAGGATTGTGCCGGCGGCCTTGCTTCGCATCGCAACACAGAAACGACCCTCTCTTGTGTGTCGAGCAGCTTAGTAAACTGAGTGAGCCTTTGTTTTGTGTTTTTTGTTTGTGCTCGGCGACGTTCTCGTCCGTCCGCCGACCTGGAAGCTGCAGGCACAGTAACAGTGGACAGAGACAGACATCGCAATGCAGCCTCGATGCCATTGCAAATTTGCAATGCTATGCAGGGGATTTGTTCCTTGTTTCATCATCTTCTTCTTCAAGAGAAAGAGAAGTGAAAAAGGAGAAAGAAAGTGAAAAAAATAAATAAATATATATCCTAGAACAGAACAGAACAGAACAGAGCATGAAAAGAAGAGAGGGGGAGACAGGGTAAAAAGAGAGGCAGCAGCAGAGGATCTGATCTGCCTTTGCCTTGCAGTTTGTGTTACAAGCGGTTTCTTTCTTTTGCATTGGCTGTTCCTGCAATTCGTCTCCCAAACCAAGAAAACATGAGCAGCAAAAACTGATGAGGAGTTGTTAGTCTGCAATGCCACGACACCAGTTCAATAGTTCATCCCCATTCTTGCCCTCTCCTCTCCTCTCTCAGACCTTGTTCTTGTTCTTGATGAGTAACTCGAAGTCTAAAGCTAAACTACGCGCGGGTTCATGTTCATCCTCACCCACCGACCGCCGCCACCGGGGCTCTCGTCGTTTGACCGCCTCCTGTACACCGCCACCGTGCCGATCATGCCGCGCCGACGCCGAGGAAGTCGAAGAAGGGCAGCGACACCTTGTCGTCGGAGCGTGTCTCGCCATGGCGCGCCGTCGACGACGGCGCCGAGAAGGCGGAGCGCGCGCTAGGTGCGAACGCCGCGGCGCGTGGGACGACGTCGTAGCCTGAGAACGTACAAACACAGAACGTCAGTTTGGATACGACATGTGAGCACGCGACGCCATGAGACAGACAGACAGAGCACAGCATGCAGGCAGCGACGACGAGGAAGACTCGTGCAGGTCGGTGTACGTACCAGTCTGGTAGAAGCAGGGGCGGCGGAGGAGCCGAGGGAGAGGTCGGTGGTGCAGGTGGACGCGGTCTCGTCGGACTCGCCGCCGCTGTGCGCGCGGGTGTCCGCCGCCGTGTACTGCGCCTGCGCGGCGGCGTGCAGCGGCACGGGAGACGACCCTCCAGCGTAGTGGTGGTGGTGGAGGACGACGACGGGCGCGAAGTGCTGCGGCGCCGGCGCCGGCGGCGAGGACGAGGACGACGAGGAAGGCTTGTTGCGGCGGCGTAGCGCGCCGGTCTGCTCGCGCGCGCCATGAGGACGACGCCAGTGGTTCTTGACGGCGTTGTCGGTGCGGCCCGGGAAGAGGCGCGCGATGAGCGCCCACTTGTTGCCGTACGCGCGGTGCGCCGCCAGGAGCCGCTCCTCCTCCTCCTCCGAGAAGGCTCGCCGGTTGATCCGCGGGTCCAGCTGGTTGAACCACCGCAGGCGGCAGCTCTTCCCTGAGAAAGTGAACCACCGCAGGTCCGCAGGCGCCGACTGGGTCAGGAACACAGACAGGCTGCTGCATCGAGAACACGACACACGTCCATCCGCGGCATTGCGTTGCGTGCATTACCTGATCTGCCGTCGAGTCTCTCGGCGATGAGGTTCCAGTTCTGTGGCCCGAACTGCGCGACGAGCTCCTTGAGCTTGGCGTCCTCGGCGGGTCGCCAGTGGCCCCTGGCGCAGAGCTTCCTCCCTGGCCATGGCCATGGCCGGCGGCACCGCCCTCGTCGACGTCGTCCACGTGGTACACCTCCTCGGCGCCGGCGTGCTGCTGCTGCTGCTGCTCCTCGTGGTGGAACGAAGCGAGACCCGGCGGCGGCGGCGGCGGAGCAGCGCCGAAGAAGGCGGCCATGGATCGATCGCTTTGTGGAGGGAGAGGTGAGATAGATGGGCCGGAGTAGTGGAGAGAGAGAAAGGGACAGCTAGGCTTGGTTCTTGCTGCTGCAAAGGAAGGGAGGGCTGGGCTAATATAGGAGGAGGCGGCGGCGGCGGGGCTAATTGATCATCTCTCACAACTAAACAAGCACCAAATAAATGCTTGCTTGTTTTAGCTCTAATCTCTACTCTACGTGCTGTACGTACAAAAGGTCTCTTGGTGATTGATGGGTAACCTCCTCCTCTTCTCCGGTTGGGTTTTGGATGCCTTTTTCGAGTGGGAGATGGATGCGATTGGTTTGGTTTGGTTGGGGCTTCTTCCCGTCCCTTACTTTGAGACTGATGGCAAAAGGGAGGAGAGGAGAGGAGAGAGACACAGACGACGCGTTGTTCTTGTTCTTGTTTCGTCCTGCAGAGAGAGAGAGAGAGAGAGAGAGAGAGAATGTGTTTTGTTTTCTGGCCGGGTGGGGGTTCAGGTTCAGAGGCCGCTCGTGTGGGTTTGGTTTGGGGAGTCCAACCCCAAGCACTAGCAGGGGTGGAACCTCTGTCCCTCCCGGCCTTGACAAAACCCCACCACAGGTGCCCTCGTCTCTATGCGCACCCAACAAAACCCCCACGATTTCTACTCTAGTATCCTCCTTCCAACCACATCGATCCTCGACCCGTTCTTGTCATTATTAGCACCATGACATAAAAATGATGCTACTCTTAGTATCCGATGGGGCATGAGTTGTGTGTGCTAAACATTTCAGATCTTCTACTTTGGGTCAGTGACTGACTTGAAAGCGATCGAGAGGGTCGGTCTCATCGTGTTTTCACATGTAATTCTTTTTTTATTTAGCAAGAAATAAATCACATAGTATGTATTGTATTGTACTTAACACATGTACTACCTCCGTCCTCAAACAAAAGTGTTATTTTTTTTTTTTCAGACATATTGTTGTCTATCCGTCTTATTAAAAAATTATAAAAATATTATTTATTTTTTATGACTTATTTTATGATACTTTAATAATGACTTGTTTATTTATAATTTACATAAAAAATTTGAATAACAAGAACGGTTAAACTCGATATCCGAAAGTCAAAAATGGTACTCTCCCTTGGACAGAGAGAGTATGAGCGAGAACCCTTCTGTCTAGGAGAAAAATTGAGAGGCCCATTCAAGATGCAGTTCTAATAATATCATCTTCAAACTAGCTAAATTGCATTTTGGATACGTTCTTGTTGTCTTGTTGAATGAGGTAACCATGAATGTTCACTAAGTCAATGGAAAAGTTATGATGCTGAACACCGGTAAAAAGGGCCGGAAACCATTAAGAGTAACTAATAGTAGCCATGACAAGTGATCACTATTATAGAAGAAGTAGTTTTATACTCTTATGCTTAAAATCAACATGACCTATATGTAATGCCGGTGGTTGTGGGCTTGTGCTTTGGTGAATGCCCTCATGTGAAATGTGGAGGATCATGAATAATTGTGAAGTGTTTCCACTACTCATGAATACTCATAAGACAATGTATTCTAGTTAAATTAGTAATGGAGTAATAGGTTAGTATGGAAATCATCAACAACAAAGTAATTGGTAACCATGATCGCCAAGTATATAATTTTCCACTTTTATTCCTAATACTTGATATGACAGAGTGCACTCAAATATAAGTGGTACTTGGCGATCATGGTTACCACTTTTATAAGATTCCACTTTTACCCCTCACTTCTATTCCTAATGCAACATACTCCCTCCATCCTCAAATAGAGTGCACTCGGCATTTAAAAATTGTCCTCAAATATAGTGCATTAAAGGAACAAGAAGATAATGTTTACTTAAATAAAAATATTTGATTATTTTTTACAAGGAAAGTAACTCACGTACTTGCCATATTTTGTATAATAACTAAGAGCTCGCTCTTTAATTATGCGGAATAGAATCAAATTTCAATACATTAGAAAGGTAAGTGAGGGGGTACATGTGTCTATTACCCTCTCCCTTATTTTGTCTTGGAATGGTTAGAATCCACTTATTTCAAGACGGAGGGAGTAAGTTGCATGTTCTGTTTATACTACAAGAATGTCCATATTAATCATGGTATGGAAACAAACCTACAACTAAACATGGTATGGAAACATTTATGACTAGAAAGTACTACCTCTGCTCCATTTTATGTGGCGCACATGCATATCAAGATTCAAACTTTAAAAACTTTGACAAAAAATAGGCTAATATTTCTACTACAATACAAACTTTATATGATTAGTTGGTAAGGAAATATAGTATCTAATTATTATAAGTTTATAAATATAAACAATATAATATAAAAGCAAATGAATGGTCAAAGTGAAATCTAGGAAACTGTGTCATCCTAACTTCCGCCGATAAAATGGAACGGAGGGAGTAGGTATTATAAATTTATGAGTCGCCTAGGAACAAACCGAGAAGCCACATTTAATAAGTGACCCTAATAATGTTATTTTCAAACTAGCTAGATCAACGGTCAATTCAGTTTGGCTATGTTCTTATTGAATGAGGTAGTCATGAATATGTCCATTGAGAATTGCCTTTCAATTGTAATGTTATGATGGTAGAGCCCATTAGAAAAAACACTAGAGTAACTAATGCTAGTAGCAAAAGTGATCCCTACAACAAAACATAGTTTCATACTTTTATTCTAAACAATCAACATGATATGTATGGAATGCTAAAAGTTACATGCTTATGGTTTAACTTCATCCACATCAAACAAGGATAATCATGAAGAATCATAAAGCATTGCTACTACTCATGAATAATCATAGGGCACTGACTTATGGTCCAAATAGTAATGGATTAATGGGTGTGTAATGGCATAATCAACAACCCAAAAATAACAAGGGGTTATAGAAGATTACAATAATGGTAAACATACTCCATAGTAAATTGCTATAACAATATTTTTTACAGGCTTGCAAAACTACCCATTTAAGGATAAGAAATGTCAACAACGACAGCCCAAGAGTAAAAAAAAAAATCAGTAGCAAACACTAGCCAATAGTGCCACTAGATGCAAACCGTCAATAGAAATGCAATGGGTCAAAATCTCACTCAAATGCAATCTCAACTAAGAGAATATGAGTGGAGAGGTTTGTAGAGCTCTAATGGGTGTGGATATCAGCCAAGGGTCCCAAGAGAGCTTACAAGCGAGAGCACACCATATATTTATTTATAAGGCCACTCAAGAAACTAGCCAAGATGCACTTGATGTAGTCTATGGTGGCATGGAGACTATCGGTGTTGCACCAAAGCTTTCCAACAGTCACCTTAATCACTACTTCAAACTAGTCGTTACACTCGCTCAAAAGCTCCACCGACTTCTCTATCAAACTACTAAGTACTAAAGCATTCTAGTGCACATTCTCGCCCAAAAATACACCATCGGAGAGTTGTAGTCAACATGCCGAAGAGTTTTGGTGTGTCAAAGTCCCTAAACCTGCCTGTCACTATATTAAATGGAAATGTTATAAAGCTTTTATGCCTACCTCTTAGGTGTCATCGAATATGGCCTGCTTCTCTACTGAGAAACTTAGCCAATTCGTGAAAACTGAAGTGGGCAACTAGACTACCACGTCAGACACTTCTAGTGACATCTTTACACCTTCTGGGAACTTTGTAGTGCACACACTAGAGGTGTCAATCGAGCGAAAGACATTTGAACCAAGTCTAGTTCCATTTTACTATTTCAACCCTCCCATGACATAACTCTAGCGATCAAAATCCGGTGCCCACTAGAGATTCCTATGGGTTCCCATGGACAATCACACATTCATAGCTCTAGTAATTAGTTAGCATTTTCAAACATTTTTCAATGGTTTTCACGCTTCCTCATGTCACTAAATCTACCATATCACATCAATGTTAGTCCTCACCTAGTGCAACTAGATAACTATGTTAGCCAAAGAAATCCCCTCTTTACAAAGATATCTATCTATCTAAACTCAACCATTCACTTCTTGACACATCGTGTCCAATAAAAGCAAAGCTCTACTCTTTTTTATACCTTTTGCCTTTTCGAGCTCCTACTTTCTTTAATTTCCATCCATCTCTTTCTTCATCTTGAGCACTTCACCACCATGGTCCTTGCCACTTCTTCTCATGTCTCTATGTATAGAACCCCAGATGAACTAGTCATTATTCTTACAGAATTTACTTGTTGTTATCATTAAATGATCTAGTTGGCACCAATACAATTCCACTATGTCCCATATCACCAGATAATCTAGTGGTAATTTTCTATTTCATTAAATAATCTAGTGGGTCCACTCAATCCCTTATGCATGTCTTCATTTTTGCAAGATGTTCGTGGTTAGCTAATTTCTACATAGGATGATTTGTGGTCATCTGATCCCTTCATCGAATAATCTTAGGCTCATATGAGACAACCACTTCTTTACTACCACATCTTTAATCAGCACATATGATCTGATGGCCTTTCTTTTCCCTTCATTGGATCATACAATGGATATGTATCCTAAGTTTCTTACTTTGACCTTCACCATACTATCCATTTTTTTTTTTTGCCATTTCTTCTTAGATCTTGATTGTTCTTCTTCCTTGTTTTTCTATAGCATCCATAGGAACTATGTAGATCTGATACATATCTATTGGGTTAATGTTTGAGGAGGAAGTAATAACACATAGTTTTCTCAAGATGTGTTGTTTTCCATAACAAAGTGAGCACAAAGATTAAAAAGATTCCATACACATTTATGAAAAAAAAAAAAATGTATGCACAAGATTTTTCTATGCCATTCAATATATATTTGAAAGGAATTTGTCACCAATACTCTAAATTTGACTGCATGTAATGTCATAGCTAGGAAACAAGGACGAGTTTGGGAGGATTTCTTCTAGCTCCGGCTCCTTCTGTATTAACAAGGAAGATGGAGGCTTCTAGTTTAGGCTTGGCTCTACACTGTTCACAATCACAAGTGACAACACTATTCACATTGAAGCACGCACACGCGCACAAGACACTGTCATCCAGATGAATGGTAGAAGATGGAGTCAATTTGGGGCTTCAGTGAGCCTGGCTTATTCGACGAGAGCCAAAGGCCCCCGTAAACACTCCCAAATAAGCTCTTGTTTTTTGATTGGAGAGAAGAAGAAGAAGAAGAAAAAACTGTAGTTATAAAAATTTAAAATCGGAGCTATTTTGAAGGCACCTCTAGTCTCGGCAAGAGAGTTTGGACGTGGGCTTGGTGACAAGGATTTCTTTTGAGAATCAAATGCGATCCTAGTACTAGAATACTTCATTCGACAACGTGTCTCGACGTGTGCGTGCATCTCTTACAGAATAAATTAAAGTTTGAAGGCGGCAGGACCTATTTTTGGTAGGCTATGGTGGTTTTTTTATTAGAATTTGAAAGTAAAATAATAGTAACTTTTGGCGTGTCCTTCCATCAAATGTTTTTTTATTGAATGCTAATACTAGAGTCTACAATGTACGTAGATTTTTCACTTTCATCTACACAACGTTTCAACTTGAACCCCCCTTGTTTGAGTTTCATTCACGACCTCTCGCATGGCCCACCGGGCCGGTGTTGCGCTTGCAGCCGCTACCGCTGGGTAGAGTCGCGCGTGCTCGTAGTTAAAAGTAGTGTGGTGTTCCTTGCGAGACAATCCTCACGGCGTTAAAAGCCGTTGGGGCTGGTGGAAAAGCGAGGCAACGGAGTGCACTGGGAGACGGAGAAAAAGACGGACGACAGCAGAGCAGAGGTAAAATCTTCACGGTGACCTGACGTCGGCAAAAGTAGTGGCAGAGAGAAAATCGCAAGGAAATCTTCACGGCTTTCTTTCTTTCTTTCTTTCACTGTTTTACTTTCACCGTTGGCTAAATCTACACGGCTTTGTCTGTTTAACCGCTGGCTAAATTAATCGCATGAAAAACTTTTTACCCTTCTCTTTCTGCTGCCGTGCCGCCGTGGTTATTTTGAAGGAGGAACACAACGCAGTGATTTGGAGAGAAAAAATAGATATGTCATACTGTTTCCGTTTTTAGTTGCAAGATATTTAAGTACTTTTAGTTTTACCACACATCTAAATATAAGTTAAATATCTAGATAAACAACATCAACATTTGGAATGGAGAGAATGGCTGCTTTAGAAAAGCTGTAGCTGATGAGGTAGCCGTAACCGTAACCGTGTGGAAGGAGAAGGGGATATGGATGGGCCTGCAGGTGCAGGTTGCTGCAGACATGTGCCTGGAACTGGGGAATTGGTCAAAATCCAAGAAAAGGAAAGCCAGCCAATAGAGAGGGAGGCACTGTTTGCAAAAGGGAGGCATCTAACTATCTGATCATTAGCTTTTGTTCGCGCAGTCAAAATTACGGTTGCTTTAACCCCCGGGGCCTGGCCGCTTCGTTGATTCCGGAAATTAGCTTTGTCTTATCGGCAGGCAGCAGCAGCATCAGCCGGCCTTTTTTTTTTTTTTTCTTTTTTTTTGCCTCTGCTGCGTGCGATCCACAGGCAATGCAATGCAATCGGAAAGACTCCATGGCAACTGGAAATGCAAACGCGGCCACTACGCAAACGATGGTACGTGGTACGTATACGCAGGCAACGACATGGCTGGCTCCCCAAGGTGAAGCCGTCTCCGTTGACGTTGGCGAGGCGCCTCGGCGACCTCCCCTCCGCTCCGGTTCTCCTTCTCCAAGACAGGCAGGTTTCGCGTGAGGAGGCGCGGTGGCTGTGGCGTCCTCTCATCCTCTGCTGGGCCGGGTGGGTGTGATCCGGTCAGTGGTGTGAATGCCAAGCGCAGCAGCAAGCAACGTCCAGTCAGTGCGAGTCCTGTGTTCTGACGGCATGCGGTGCAGTGCAGGCGGTGCAATGGCGGTCAGAGTTGCGACTGACAAACCGTCGATGGGTTTGCTTGCCCAAGGCAGGCAGCCATGCATTTTCCATTTCTTTCCAGTCGTTTGATTCCGTGATCGATGCCAGTCGCTACTATTCTTTCATCTCCCTGCATGTATCTGTATACGGTATACCCTCTCGTCGCCCGTCCAATCCATGACCTTTTTTGCAGCAGCAACAACAACAATGCACCATGGTCTACCGTGTAGTATCGAGTTGCTAATAAGCCCGCTGTCTGTTCTGTTTTGTTTTGTTTTGTTGTGAGAGAAAAACACTGATAAGTTGATGCAACCACAGAGAGCATATTGGTCTTGGGATTTCTGTTTCTTACTAGGGGGAATTAGAAAGAAAAAGAATGAAAATTATAAGTCACTTTGGTAAGCTTTTGACTAAAACCAAAGTTAACCATCAACCATCAATGGTTAGGATGACAATGAAAAAGCGACGGAATCAATGCAAGCAAAACAAACAGCACGGAGTACTCCTTTTCCACATAGCATGCAGTAGTATTCGGTTGCCCTTTTCCACATGAGCGAGCGCGTCAACTAATCACTGACACATGGCTAAGCGTCGCAGTTGGCAGTAGTACATTTTTGACTAACCACATGTGCACTGTCGCAGCAGCAGCAAGGACCAGATACTACTCGTGGAGTACTTGCCAATTTTCTTACATTATTACAGTGAGAAAAAGGAAGCAAAGCAAGCCAGCCGGCCTCATGGCACCTGCTCATTTACACTTGGCACCTGCTTGCCTGCCAGCTTTATTTACCTCTAAAGACTTTGTTGCAGAGCTATAGAGGACCTTGATGACTTGAATTCAGGGCCTTTTACGACCTCGCTCAGTCACTCCAATGCTCTCCACCATGGCTCCTGAGTGGTGAGTGGTGAGCAGATCTCTCCCTTTGTTTGTTTCTTCGCCTTGTCTCTTGCTTGAGGTACGGTGCTGCTGCAGATGAGCTGAGCATGCAAAGCATGCAAGAGCTTTGAAGTCATGACCTTTGCAATGCAGTGCAGTGCAGTGCAGAGGCTCCCTCCTTTCCTATCGTTGACGGCGACAGTCAACTCTAGTGACATGAACAAGTTCCTGCATGCACTAGCTGCTGGCTCTTTATTTAGTTCCCTGTCACTACTCGCGTGCAGCAAAAGCACCTCCAGACGGCTGGTTAAACGGACCAAAAAGTTTTTTTTTATTTGACAACAAGCATGCATTAGATTAGCAACAAGAAGCTGCTAGAACCTGTACCGAGGTAATGAATACAGGACCAAACAACCGAAATATGTGGAAGCTAGAACAAGCAGCGACCGGCTACAATTTTAACCCTCGCTGTAATTTCCTTCTACATTTTTAAGCATTCGCTGTAACTGCCTTCTACACAACTGCATCCAAAAAAAAAGAAGCAAACTCTGAGAGTACTAGATGAAGATGATGCACTCTGCAGCATTTCCCATTATTTGTCCAGCACCTTACTCTGCACATCGAGTAAAGAACATTTACAAGTACAAAAAGTTAGGCAAATTTTAAATTGTGGGGATTTGGACATGTGCGGCGCAGGGAGGCGCTCAAAGATCCCGGCGCTGTTAATCATGGATATGCTGCGCGATTATTTTTTTATATATTTTTTTACTATGTTGCATCATTCACGTATGCTTCCCTTTCCTTTCAAAGCCTAATAAATTCCCCCAGTGTACGTTTGTCTTAGCCTTTCCGGGTCAAAAATGTCTGCCCGCCCGGATCGATCGTGCTCCTGCCTCCCTCCCTCCCGTTGCTCATAATTCGTCGCTGGTCGCCCTAACCATATATGGGCTGGCTTTGCATCGTCGTTAACCCCAGTTAATAATATTTACCGCTCCTGGAAAAAGCTAGTAATCCGTGGCAGCGCTACTCGTAGCTGTTGATTGATGTCTTACCGGAGCCCGGATGGAGGAGCTAGGAATAGCACCTAACGGTAACGTCAACCATGGATGTGTCGCCTTGCGTTACGAGACGATCCATCCATCAGTCATGCTGCATAGTTTAACTGGTAGGACACGTATTTCTTTTTTGTGATACTCGTACAATACTCTACGAGCAGTACTAGTACAGTAGTGTAGGGGCACGTACTACTGTACTCATGGTTTGGGTAGCTAGGGCAGGTTGAGCCTCCTCTCTTTTTGTTTTTTGTTTTTTGTTTTTCCAACCGAACTGACCTACGGGTACAGTTAATAATTTCCCTCGTGTCATTTCCATTCCATCCATATCCACTGACGCCATCCGTTGCATTGCTAGGAACACGCTCCCGGCTCTGGTGAAATCTGCGAAAAGCTTTTACTCCTACGCGTGCATTGAGTATTGCCATGATCTCTCGGTATTCATTTCTTACAGACCTTTTTTTTCCTCTGGTTTTCAATCATTCTTGCTACTCGTACTTTACTTCTAGGACTCCCTCCGACTCTAAAAGAATATAGTAAGTATATGATTACATGTTTTTCATGACGTTTAATATAAATCCAATATCAAATGTCTTGGACCTACATTGTTGCGTGAGAAATACTAGACCTACTTACATTGAACAATTTCTTTTCTTGGACTGCAGTAAATTGGATAAGGATCAAGTGGAAAAGACGAGGAGAGAGAGCAGGCAAGCAGTTGCACAGCACTGAGAGTCTGAGAACAAAACAAGGCAGGCACGCGTGGGTGAGAGGGCTGAAAAACTAGCAAAAACACCAAGAGGCAGGATTCCCAAATGTAGCAACAGGTTACTTTGGCACCAGAAAAGGGACGGCCTAACCCACCCTCATCTGGCGAGATTGGAATATCACCTGCTTGATGCGCTGCGCTGCGTCCCTGCCATTCATGAATTCCACCACCAAGTGGCAGAGGTAGCCCTGGGCTAGCGGCAATGGCCAAAGCAACCGCACAAGGAACAATTTATGTCACGTATGAGTAGTACAGTGCATGAAGAAACGCAGTAAACAGTGTCTGTACTGGGGTAGGAGCGTGGGTTTAGTGCAGGGTGGTACTCTCCTCCTGGTTAAAAGATTTGATGCAGGCCAGCTAGAGAGTTTTTGATAGGGCTAGCAAGCAAAGCTGCCATGGGAAAGAGGATGAGAGAGATGTGAGGGAGCACTATTGTCTTCTCTCTCTTTGTGTGTGTGTGAATTATTGCAGGTGTCAGGGAGACAGCAAAGCAAGTTGCTCCCTCCTTTCCCCTCAACTGTTGTTGGCTTCTGTTTGCCTTTGCATCCCCGTTTCCCACTCCCCATCCCTGCTGATTCGCCCATATCCGCCTGTCTCAGACTTCAGTTTTGTATGTACTGTACTAGTATGTACGTACTTTCCATATACGAGTACTGATCATGTTTCCAAAATAATACTGATCATGTTTCCAAAAGAATAATCTAGTACTGATCACAAAACCAAATACTTTGTTTTGTTTTTTACTTGAGTTATCCAGCTCTTGTCATGTTAGGAGGCCGTTCAAACAAACGTACAGTACACATACGTGCTGTTGGTGTGAGCACCGAGCAGCCAGACTGCTTTTGAACAATCCCTTGGTCGGTCTCTCACCGCTGGACCGTCAAGCACGGCACACGTCCGTCCTCACAGTAACGGCCAGCTGGCCCATGCAAGGCGACAAACAAAGGCCGAGAGAGTCCGTCCGTCCGTGCCCACCACCTGACACCTTCTCCACCTCCGCACACGCACACACGCTCGACGCCCGCGCCAGCTTTTCGGACGCGCCAGCACGTGCGGGTGCGGCCCGGCCCACCACTGGCACAACCCACGAGGGTCGTCTCGTCGACGGCCTGCCGCGGGCCCGCCCCGTAGTACAGCGTACAGAGTGCAAACGGCGTCACCGTCACCCGCGGGCCGCGGCCACCAGCTGGGATGGGATGACTGCCGGCGACCTAACGGCCGGCCCTGCCGTTCCGTAACTGCCTGGGCGTGCGTGGGATCTCGTTTTGTCGCCTAGTCTGGGGAAAAGCGGTGGTGGCCGGCGGATGGACTCGGCGGACAGGGAGGCCCGGGGCGCGAGGCCACACGTGCGGCCTGGGACGCGTGGACGGCTGATGCGACCGCTTGTAGGGGTAGGGACGGCCGTGATGCCGTCTGTCTCCTTTCCCTCCGCGCTTGGGAAGGTAATTCCACGATGCGGGCCGGGTCGCGGCGGTGGGGCCCGCTCGCAAGCCTTCATCTCGCCGGTATTCTTCGGAACGGAGAAAAATAAAGAAATTTTATTTATAGGATTTCCGTTTTTAAAATATTCATAAAAACAATTAAATTCTTCGAATTCTTTTTTATAATTACTATGGAATAAGATATCCCATACTCCAACTTTTAGGTCTTTGAAACACGTGCTGTTTTTGTGTTTTCCTGTGTGTTTCCTATAAAAATATATTGATTCTTGTGACATTTCTATACAAATAGTTGGTCCAAATAAATTCAAACAAGGTCTATTTACGAGCAGTACATAAACCATACTACTACGCCCTTACCCAACAGATCTTGGCTTTGCACTGTAGTACCTTCCTTTAGCCACGTGAGTGACGACGGGGATCACGACACGGCCGCTAATCTAATCTAATTGCCTCATTCAAGGGTTGAGCTCAGCTCGCGCCGAAAGCTGCAGCTGTGATGAAGCGAGCATGCATGGTGGCATGTCCTGTTAACCAGGAGCAGAGTGTGAACGTGGCTCTTGGCTTATCAGGCTCGATCTAACACTGCTTGTGGAGTTAGTGGCAGTTTATTAGTCTAATCGAATTTTGCACCGAGCCCGTTTCGCTTAAGATAATAATCGGTGCAGAAATTAATCACCTCATATGCACGCCTGCACCGCCACGCCAGACAACATCGATCCTGGCTCCTCAGAGCGTGCACGTGGGGCTAGCGAGCGCGACGTCCCGCGGCCGCGTTCTCCCACCACGTGGCCCAATCTGCCGTCCTGCCGCGACACGATGAGCCCGGCCCGCTCCGCACCACCGACCACCTGGCCCAACTGAGCTGATTTATTTATTAATATAAGTAATTATTTAACAACGCTTTTGTACCGGCATTTTGCAGAGACCTAAAGCTAGACCGTTTAGCATTTAGTTGACCTAGACAGTTAGTAATTAGATGCTTCAAACAGTTTATATACTGTAGTAGTAAATACCAACATATGTAATTCCACACTTATAATATTCAAATGTGACTTTTGATGTATATTTTGGGACCGAAGGAGTATGGGATACTTTCTTAATTACACCTATTTGTATATAATGTTGTAGTTGCGGAACGTGGCTTTCACCTCAACTGTGGCATGCAGTACGACGACAGTTTTCTACAATGACAAATGACAATGATATGCTTCAGTCACGTCTACACACCCATTCTTACACAACGTCATTTTCAACACACAACACAACCAGCATGCATGCATATATATACGAGTATATGCCAAATATATGTTTTATTTATTTTCTCTGTAATAGGCTTAATTAGCTCATGATATAGCAGTAGTTTTGTTTGGAGATGAGAAAAAGGATGTCGGTGTTTTGGAAGGATCGATGCAACCAAACCAAACAAGGTCCCTGAATTATAATTAGCACGACGACTGAGATGACACACCATTTTCCTTTTTTCTGCAACGAAAACGATGCTTCGTTCGCAATATAATTAATCTCCAGCAGACGACATGTACCGAACCGAACCTTTTCAACAAGGAACACAGCAGGGGTCGCATAATAAAGCAAGGAGGTCAATCTAATTTCAACACTAGCAACAAGGACGTATAGCACTAGTAGCTCTCCAACACAGAAATATATAGGCACCTCTGCAATGCAGCATGCTTCTCTTGAAAGCAACTTATTACTACTTAAAAAAGCTTGATACATGCATGATTAGGGTGCCGAAAGCTCTGCGGTGTTCCGGAAACTTGCGTCGAGTTGCTTGGATGGATATGCCTGTCGTTATTCAGAGACAGGATCGAGTTCGATCGAGTTAGGCAACATATAGGACTACACTTTATGCTGTAACGCAACGCCTTTTCAGCTTAGTTTCTTCATTCGTGGTCGCATGGAGTCAGATCCAGTCAAAAAAGTTGTACTAGCTAAGCTAGTAGTCGATGCGTATGCATGCATCAAACTATAAAAAGTTCGTTAAAAGTCTAGTGCTAGTACTATATTAGTAGTATTAGTACTGCCACACGGAGCCACTAAACAATCAGTTTAGACGTACGTACGTCCCCCGGCCGGCCGGGCGGCGGGTGCACATGCATTTTATGTTATTGGTGGCAACAATATAATGCAAGAGGACGTACGATCGTGAGTGCTGAAATGGCCACATATATATATGCCGGTTCTAGTGTAGGGATAAATAATAATAATAATGTGACACCTATAAGGCCGCCGTGTCTTTTGCTGCCTTTTTTTTTGTGGTAACCCAGCCCAGCGCTGGCTATAGCTAGGTCCCAAGATCTGGGGTTTATTTACGTGTGCCGCACCAGCCAAGAGCAAAGATGTACGACGGATCGGTAAATTTGTTTTATCAATAACAAATATAAAGCAGTGAACAAGGCCAGCCGTGGCAAACAACATACACAAGCAAACAGAGGGAAAGCCAGAGATCATACTAGAGTTCACTAGCGTCATAGCATGCAGTCGATGTCACTTAAGCCTAACGGCGGAAGAAGGTTTGAAGGTGGACGCATGCAGAAACCTAACTAGAGTGGACAGAGATGAGACAAAGAATCTATCTGCATCTGCGTTGCAACGGTGTGTGGTCCTTGAACACTGAAACTAGAGCTCTCACCTCCCTGGTCTTAAGCCTGCAGTTTCTTTATTCCCCTCTATACAATTCCCACGTACTACTACACTAGTGTAGTTGCTTTGTTTAGTTATTTGCTGATCATAGTACTCGCAGTACACAGTTGGCACCTACTCCTACTCTAAACCGCGACCCAAGCCATTTGATTAATATGGTTGTGGATCTTTGGCAACCTGCCTGCACTAAGCACCAACAATTGCATTTCCGAGGTCACTCAGACTTCCACGACTCACCATCTTTGTTTATGAGTAGGTAGTGCAACCAATAGTCCGTCTGTCGTCTATTATATAGAGAGGCTACTAGAGCAGGTTAATGGTTAAAATCAGGGACGGATCCACAGTAGAAGCATTGTTGTCCTGTGACATCAATAACTTTGTATAATTGCTACTATAATATCAGTCTCCTGTAGTACAAGATCCTAAAATTTTTGAAGGTCATAGCTTAGTGATATCAATAAATAAAAATTCTGGATCCACCCTTTTTAAAATTAACGGTGTGATGCATTAGGTTGGTCAATTTTGGGTGCTACTCCTCCTGCACGCAGCTGCCGGCGCGCCCATCCATATGCACCGGCCGGCGCTCATGAGA
The DNA here is from genome assembly GCA_015847255.1 of Hyparrhenia diplandra. Classification (NCBI taxonomy): domain Eukaryota; kingdom Viridiplantae; phylum Streptophyta; class Magnoliopsida; order Poales; family Poaceae; genus Hyparrhenia; species Hyparrhenia diplandra. The sequence continues at coordinate 3,224 of JADLZK010005372.1, read as the reverse complement.
GACGACAGGACGCTGTTTAATTGGACCGAGACCTGACCTGACCTGTGTATCTGTGCCTGTGCGAGAGAAAGACGAGGAACAACGCAACGGAGCTGCACGGATCATGAGACAGCTCGTGCGTGCGGTGTCGGTACGTGTGACGGACCCAAGGACAAGGAGCTAGCCAGCCAGCATTACCGTCCCGAGTTGCGTTTTCACATGATGGTGTAGGACAAGCTAGGCCGGCTTAGCAGTGGCAGGCACGGTCTTTGAGTTTGGGAATTCCCGGGTATATATATGTATACATATATATACATGTTCTCGATCGTGGTTTCTAGGACGGCGCCATCAAGAATTGGAGATCGAGAGTTTCATTCAAACTGTACTGCGGTCTGCGTACCACTACGTGCTTAAGGTACATCAGGAGTTTCAATACATTGCATGGTGGTACTCGCATCTCATGAGTTCAGTCCAGTCGCAAAATCAACAAGCCCCTTAATTATTGTCTAGTATCATGTTTAGGTGCAAAGTGCATTTTCAACCTCAAAATTTCAAGATAGTCTGATTTAATTTCAACCTTGATTGAACTATGTAATAACTGGGTAATAAACTTCATCCAACTATAAAAACAACAGAGAAAATTAGTTCTCTTTGCTGGCTTGCAGTGTGACTTTCTATTTTATAAAATTAATAAATCTGGTTTCCTTTCTAAAACATCATACATAACTTATTTTAAAGATAGAAGTTAGTATCATTTTTTCTTCTAAAAAATGTTACTTACTTTTTCTTATGATGTACCTTCCCTCCGGGATGGTATTAGAAGTCGTTTTGGACAAGGTTTGAGTCAAACATTGGGAATATAAATCATCAATAACTTTTCGATTGTTGAGTTTGTAAATGTAAAAATTATATGAGTAGATTTGTCTTAAAAATACTTTTGATAAAGTATACATATATCACATCTCCATAAATATTTTTATAATAATAAGAGGTCAAAGTTGTGTTTTGAAACCGTGTCGTGTCCTAAACGACTTCTAATACCATCCCGGAGGGAGTATATGAAGTTATTTGGAGTTGATTTATTTCTGTTGCTATTGCTGTATTGATCAGATTAGTGGTCATTATTTATTGAAAACAAATAATGTCTAAGTAAATAGAGGACAACACATAGATAACAAGTTTAGAAGAAAACTAGTCCCCACATATAGATAGCATTTTTAGAAGAGAACTAGTCCCAACACATATAGACAACATTTTTAGAAGAAAAACTATTACTTCCCTGTAGCTGTGTATGTGATCTAGTACATATAGTTATTTGAAACTGGTTTATTTCTATTTTTGTTGCTTTACAACTAGTTGTGCTCGTTATTATCTATTTAAAACAAATAAGATTCAAATAATTCTAGATTGATAACATTATTAGAAGAAAGTCAGAAATAGATTCAAGGTTTCTGATTTAAAATAAATTAATTATAAATTATCTTGTTTCAATGGCTGGAGGGTGCCTATTATCCAGTTTTGTAGTCGAGGCTTGAAGACTAGACTTACTTGCAAATTTAAGGTTCAAATATATTATTCGTTAGCCCTACACTGCTACGTCACATGTTAGTCATGTCACTATCAAATTTGTATGTCATTTCAATTTTATTCCAAATAAACTTTGGTAACCTGGATCACATTTGTAGGACAATATATTATCAAATACTACATTTCATAATGTACTCTAACAAATCTTATTTGTTGCTTTATATATTTGTGCATTTTTCTATATAAGATTGATTAAAGTACTTACAAGACTCAATACAAAGTCGAAACAACTCATTATTTCAAACGGAGGGAGCAGATCTATATATTTATGCACTGTCCATCAAGTTGCAGTGAAATTTCAGTTACTTGGTGGATGCATGGATGATGATTCCTTTCTCCACCTCAGTACCTACGCAGCAGCGCGGATTTCAGGATTTCAGGACTCTGCTACAGCATCCTATGCCAAAATTCAAATCAAATAACTAAATAGTAGTACTCTGATCTTTCGGCGGTAAAAAAAGTCTTGTTTTTTTTTTTTTTCTTTCGGCGGTAAAAAAAGTCGAGAACGTGAGCTGAGCTTGGGTGCTTGGCTTCCATAGCTCATCCTGATCAGTGATCACTGGCCACTGCTACTCGGGATCCCTCGGATCATGTCGCGCCAACGCCCAGGAAGTCGAAGAAGGGCAGGGCTGGCTTTCCTTTCCGCATCCATCGTCGGAGGCCGCTGCCCTGTCGCGCGCCGGCGAGGGAACAGAGTCAGAGCAAAGCATGCGGTGCAGCAGCGGCGATGAGCCGAGGAGGCACGTCGTGCCGGCGTCGTACGGGCTGATCTGGTGACGGAAGCAGGGGACGGCGCCGCAGACAGAGCCGAGGGAGAGGTCGGTGCTGCCGCCGCCGGAGGTGGACACGGACTCGTCGGACTCGCCGTCGCTGAACGCACGGGCACGGGCAGTGGTGGTGGTGGCCGCCTCCGGGTGGATGCCGGCGCGGAACGGCAGGGGAGCGGGCGACGCATGGTTGCGGACGACGTCGACCACTGATGACGAGGACGACGACGAGGAGGGCTTGTTGCGTCGTCGGGGCTCCGCCGGACTGGTGCTCGCGCTGCTTGCGCGCCATGAGGACATGCCAGTGGTTCTTGACGGCGTTGTCGGTGCGCCCCGGGAAGAGGCGCGCGATGAGCGCCCACTTGTTGCCGTACGCGCGGTGCGCCGCCAGGAGCCGCTCCTCCTCCGACGAGAACGGCCGGCGGTTGAGCCGTGGGTCCAGCTGATTGAACCACCGCAGCCGGCAGCTCTTCCCTGCTCGGATCCAGGCATTTCATCAGTGCGTCGTCAGTGGACACAATACGAATGGGTGGGGAGGAGACAAAAAATACATCGCGATGAAGATCGAACGGAACCTCGCCGGCCTTTACCTGATCTGCCGTGGAGTTTGCCGGCGATGAGGTTCCAGTTCTGGGGACCGTACTGCGCCACGAGGTCCTTGAGCTTGGCGTCCTCGGCTGGCCGCCAGTGGCCTCTCGCGTGCCCAGTGCGGCTGCTGCCATGGCCATGGCCATGGCTGTCTTGTCCCTCGTGGAACGGAGACAGAGCAGCCACTGGTGGTGGTGGTGGTGGAGCAGTGCTGAGGAAACATGCCATCTCATGAGCCATTTGTTGGGTCCAAGCTGCAGTTGCAAACGGAGAGAAGGGGAGTGAGTGCTCCAACTACAAGTT